>CM060952.1:173152099-173352099 GCA_030765055.1 Mantis religiosa
ATATGCAGATACTTCAATTAAAAAAATAGCAAGAGTACTGAAGAGTAGCCTTAGATCTTAATAATAAAAAAACCGCAGAAATTAACATCACTTCATACCGGGTAAACTCAATCGCCAAGTGTTGGATATCGGTAAAAAGAAATGTAAAAAAGCAATAGTGGTTAGGCAGGTAAAGCAATGAGATTTATCTCAGGGTACGCGTGGATATGTATGAGAAGGATGGTTTTAATGACTTTGGAATACCCGTTTCAAACTGATTTGATGACTGCTTCTTTTTATCATTAGAAACTTGAAGTTGCCGATCAGGGGTTATCAAGATATCACTGTTTAGAGTTACTGTACGTGAAATGCTTATTACTCGATAAAACTTAATTCGTTCTTCACACATATGACCCGACAAATGTCTTCTCTCATCACTTCTGGTCTGCCTTGCCCAAGACAGAACCAAATAACTGCCTTAATCGGCTTCATGCCTCGGAATGTCTGTCTTCACACTATACACAACTGCGCGTGGGTGTGTAACTTTCACTTCTGAAAGCAGTCATTTCACACAAAGATTCCCTTTGTGACTATTTTGTTCATTGTAGTTATTAGACTCGCCCATGCCATTATTAAGGGTCCGAAGAATATTGTTTTCAAACAAAGTCAAGTGCTATTCATTCAGGATTCTTACTAAGAAAACCCTTTTTCTCCCGTGTCTTTTGTTAAACAACTCAACCAACTGCACCTGTTCGTGTCGTAACAAATATACAATACTCCTTTGAAATCCATTACGATTCTTTCCTCATTGCAATTCTTAATTTCGGAATCATCATTCACCGTCCGATATGACTTAACGTTGGAGGACATGTCACCCTTTTCACAAAACTAGGGATGTTTGGATGTTCTAACCAATAAAACTAGAGAGCGAAATCAGGCTCTATTGCAGTATAGGCAGGGAGTCACAGGTAAGTAACAAGCCACGAATCTATCTTGTGGTTTTTGGGCGTTGGCAGTCAGGACTCGGGAGCGGCTTTCAGCAGCCTTTCGTTTGCGTTCTTTGTAATGCTGGCGGTCAGAGTTGAGATAATTTGAAGTCAAATATTTGTATTTGTATTTATTTATCCTTTTGATCATAGTACATGATATGGGACAGGTCAAGTACTTATAACTAAAAATTATACAATAAACATATACACAACACAAGTTTAGAAATGAAAATTCAGAAACTGTATGTACAATATAATAACAATTTTTTCTGTAGTTGACATATTCAAAAAATTCACCTATACTATAAAAACAATGTTCTAACAGGAACTTTTTCACACAGCATTTAAATTTAGGAAGTGCAGATATGCTCTTTAGGTGTTCAGGTAGGCCGTTATAAGGGCAAAGTCCAGTATATATAAAGCTTTTACCAAACAAACTGGTGTTATGGGGGATTATACTTATTTGCTCTTTTCTTCGAGTATCATGATTATGTGTTTGTGTATTAGTGGAGTATAAATGGATATTTAATTTAACAAAGGTTACTATTTCTTGGATATACAAGCAAGGTAGAGGCAATATTTTTAATTCTTGAAAAATTGTTCTGCAACTAGTTCTTTGGTTTACCTTTAGTATGGTACGTATAACTCTCTTTTGTAATCTAAATATGGTAATCGCTTTTTCGCAGTTCCCCCATAGTATTATACCATAAGAAATGATACAGTGAAAGTAAACATAGTACAGGGATGAAAGTGCTTCTCTATTCATTACCTTAGACAGTATAAACAGGGGAAAACACAATTTGCTAAGTTTTTTTTAGAAATTTCGTTAATATGAATATTCCCCTTCACGTTTTTATCTAGATGTAGACCAAGGAGATTTGTGATTTCAGAGTAACCAATATATTTATCATTTAGTATTATTTTAGGGCCACTACTTTGTATACCATGTATATTTTGAAAATAAATAGCCACTGTCTTTTCTGCATTTATTACTAATCTGTTTGCTTCAAACCACCTGATTAGTTGATTTGTTACCAGTTCTATATTATCACCTAGAGAATAGGAATTTGGCCCGGTTAGAAAAATACTGGTATCATCAGCAAAAGAAGTTAAATTACAATTCTTGATAAAACACTCTAGATCATTTATGTATATCAGAAAAAGTACTGATCCGAGAATTGATCCTTGCGGAACACCATATGTTATAGATCTTTTGAGGGACTGTGAGGTATGAAAGTCATTTGTTTTTTCATATAATTTTGTAATTTCTACAACCTGTTGACGGTATGTTAAATAGGATTTGAACCATTCATAGGCTACACCTCTTATTCCTACTGAACTTAACTTTCTTAACAGAATATGGTGATCTACTGTATCGAATGCTTTTGAAAGATCCAAAAATAAACCAACATTTTTCTCCTTCCTATCTACAGATTCATATACACTTTTTACAAAATTTGTTAATGTTGTTACCGTTGATTTTCTTTTCACAAAGCCATGCTGATTTTTCGAGATTATGTTGTGTTTTGTCAGAAAAGCAATCAGTCTTTTGAGCATTACCTTTTCAAATAATTTGGAGAACACTGAGAGAAGTGAGACTGACCTATAATTAGAAACTTCATGCGCACTACCTTTCTTATATAAGGGTTTAACCTTTGCTATTTTCAGTGGGTTAGGGAAAACACCAGTTGACAAAGACATGTTTATAATATGACATATTTATAATATAATTAAAAACAGAGCTCAATTATCGTACTGCTTCAAAATTTTTAACATAAAAGACGGTTTACACGTGCTAAAGGAAATTAATCTTAATCTTAGTTCACCCTTTATTAACAGTTAAGCGATCTAGGGGAAAATACTTCCTAAAATAGTTCAAGTAAAGTGTTCGCAGTGGTAGCTTGTGTATGATGGAAAAATAAATGAGGCAATCATAGGTTTTTGATCAGTACGTACTTCGCCATAGCAGGTGTCACTTTTAGGATCATAAGGAACGCGAAACGCTTTTGTCAACGATTTTGCCTTAATGTTTGTATAATTATATCCGTAACTTTTAGAACTATTTCCCCACAAAATATTTTCTTTATAGTGTTTAAGGAATGAACATTATGAGCAGCGTCATTGAGGTGTAAATAAGAGTTAAATGATGAAGCCTAGGACTCAAGTACTTACAATAATAAATCGCCACAAACGGTGTATCTCGGATGCGAGAGCCCCTAGTGGTCTACCGGGGAAATATACGAGTCAAATGGAGAATTTAATGTCAGGACGGCCCGTTGGCCATGTTAGCTCAAAGGTTAAGAGCGACTGGACGGAAACCAGATGATCCGTGGTTTAAATCCCGGCCATGGCATTGAACTTTTCATGTCGACTATATCCATCAGAAACCTTAGCCTATAAACAGCTAGGGTGGAGAAATGATTAATTTCCATCAATTAACTAAAAGTCTCTCTTTGTTTTATTTCTTACGAATTGTTCAAAATATACATACTCAAACGGTACTCTCTTCCTCGAGTTGATTAATTAACTGTTAAGGAATATATAGAAGATTAATTGAATGTTAAAGGCATATATACCTGTATTGAAACAAATATCTTGTGTGCAGTGTCAAGTTTGTTACGGGCTCTGAATCTGTAGGATTTTTTCGCCCCTAGGAAAGCTGAACGCAACCATAAATTCTTAAGGGTCGCAACCAGCGTTTTGTTTCAAACATAGTTTGACAGGAAGGGGACATTTTGGGTGGTCTAGGGTGAGATTCTCGTAACTGGGACGCCATATGTGTTCTACCGACCAACTAATTAAAAATAATGAACTGAAGGGGGAAGCGAAGTGTCATATGACCTATCTGGGAACAAATATATATCTAAATTTCAGTCGCTAGCTGGGGGTCGAGCTAGACCGTCGTGCGACAGCACCCGGACAGAAATTCCGTTCATTAAAGCAGTCGGTGGCTGAGAGCTGAGTCAAACCGTCGTGCGACAGCACGAAGACAGAAATCGCGTTCATTATGGTTATTTTGGCTACTATGGGCTAAACTGAACGGACGAGTAAGCTAAAGAAATCGCGTTCAATTAAAGGTAGTTAGTAGCTGAGTGCTAATCCGATGAGTCGTGTTATAGACACGGGAGTACAACCACGCCAGCGCGAAACCTACCATTCAGAGTTCGACTAATTAACATGTATTTTGAGAGTGATTGAAATACAACCGATCGTCATAAGAGAATTAACCTGTGTCTCTTTCCAAGTAACCTAATTGATCCACCCAAAACGCCCTGAATCAAGATATCATTGCCACAGATCCTATATTCATGAATATTAGGATAACTCCGAGAGCAGCCGAGGACATCGATATTTCTCAAATTTTATTGGCGATGCTGACGACCCTAGGAGTCAAGCCACTGCCAAATAAGAGAGCCGGAATGAGCGGCAATACTCGCTTGACACCCCGACATGCCACAATACTATCATGACTGACATATATCCGTTACTTAATTTTCAAACATTTGATGGTAAGCTGTGGAAATTATTTTATTCTAATTCTAACTTATGTCTATTGTTTTTCTTCTTTGGTGTTCCCAGTGCTTTTTTCCTTTAGGCGCTTATGCAAGTTCGACTTGAAAACATTGCTTTAATTTTATTCAAACTCCATCTCCTACTAAACAAATTCAACGCAGTTGTTTTCCGTTGCTTCCCTTCAGAATCTTCATTACTTCAGTTTATTTTAATTCGCAAACTAACAAGCGTTGTAGAAGTGATCAAATTTATTGTCTTACTAGTAATGGAGCAGTGGTAGTAATAGTAGTAATAGTTTTATTTCACATTGCAAACATTTGTATTTCAATTATGGAGACGAATACATTATCTTAAAAATGTTAAGGCATCTGTTTAGCAGTTACTGAAGAGTTCGCCATTTTCAGATATTAAGGCTTACAGCTAAGCAGAAACAACAGCTGACATCCACGTCGAGTGAGATAAGGGATTATTTAGAGGAACTTCATAAAAGGCAGATCTGCCATCTAATAAGACGATAAGGGTGTTTAATGTAATGCAGGAAACTGCGCGTTGCTGACGTTTGCAAGGAGAAGCAACACGTTGAAGCAGAGCTAGGGAGGCAACACGGCTCGGGAAATGGAATTTCAAATTTGTTTCTCCTCATTGGAATGGGATATAACCCCAGGGAAATTGCGCAAGCGTCAGCAACAACGTGGGAAGTTGGAGGACTAAAACTCGGTGCCAGACTAAACGAAAGCTGAGAAATTGGAGAAACGAGTAAGAGAGTAGGAAGGCACGTAGTTTACTGCAATTTCTTGTACATAAAGTTCAACTCCAGTGGAGATGAGTGGTCAGTTTAGCTTTGGATGAACACCTTCATTCAAGGTGCTTTCATGCCACAAATAAGATATAATGTTTTAAAAAACGTCTTTATAAATTGTTGACAATGATCACCCCTGCAATTAACGCTTGTTTCTGAATGTTATAATAGTTTAGGGTGTTATATTTTGGTTTTTCCATGTGGCATGTTGGAAAATATCAACTAAAATCTTAAATACAATTTTCCTTGACAAAATTATTAGGTAATAAATATTTGTTAAACATCGTTTTAATGTTACATTTATATCCCGCCTTTAACTTTAATGGCCATATGCGGGGCAATGTGTTCCCTGGCACCTAACACACAGGAAGCAGAAGCTAGTCCGACTGAGCTACGCAATCAGCCGGAATATACATAATATATATAACTTCCAAAGAGTTATATCATTTTCGCTAACAAAAGGCAATGAAGTAAAAAAAAAATTAGAAAACATTAATTTCAAAGTATTGTTTCAGGGATAAAAACGTATAAGGCCATAATATCTAATTATCACAACATCTATGTCTAATTTGAAATTCTTATTTATCATAAGTCTCTTTGCTGTTTGCCTATGACAGACATAAAAAAATCGAGATCTCACTTTAAATACTTTGAAGGCGTTCTAGGAAAAATTACATTGTAAGACGGTTGTTCAGTAAAGAATGATCACATTTTTTTTGACAACGTACCTTTACTCATCCTCATAATTTTGATGGTACTTCTCAAACTAGTCTCTCCTGAATGCGATGCACTTGTCCCAGCGTTTCTGCCAGTCTTCAAAGATATGCTGGAAATCATATCTTGAGAGATCCTTCAAAATCGCCTCCGCAGCCTTCACCACTGCTTCTGATGATGGATAATGCCTCCAACGAAGGAGTTTCTTCAAGTTACGGAATAGAAAAATGTCACATTGGGCTAAATCCGGACTAAAAGGAGAGTGACGGATGCTCTTCACCTCGATTTTTGCAAGATATTCAGCAACAACATTGTCAATATGCGGTCGCGCATTATCGCGGTGCAGCATCCAACCTGCTTCACGGAAATGTGGTCCTTTGCGCCTGATATAGACTTGCAATGTTTTCAGGACATCCCTGTGGTATTGTCTAGTTACTGATGTGTGTGCAGGTACAACATGCTGATAAACCATTCCATAAATATCAAAGAATGAGGTGACCATAACTTTCCCAGCAGAAGCAACCACTTTTGCTGTTTTAGGGGTTGGTGATGAAGGAGATTTCCACACTGAGCTTTGCTGTTTGCTCTCAGGATCAAAATGATGTAGCCAAGTTCCATCAGCAGTGATTACGTTTGAAAGAAACTCCGGGTCTTCCTCTAACACAGCTTTAACTGCATGTTACCCCCATTGCAGCGTTAGGCGATACTGAACCTGTCTGAACTTGCCTGGTTCTCACAGGTGGGAACCAGGAGTAACAACACTGAACCTACTACGGCGTGTTTGTTTCGCATTAAGCTAACAGAGTATAATAAGTTTGAATTTTAGTGCGAAAAGTTATGTCCGTAAAAATTAAGACCATTCTTTATTGAACACCACCGTATAATTATACGAAAATAAAGGACATATTAGAGACAGGAATTGGTTTACAGAAACATCGTACTGGAAGGAGGACCATCTGATTATTGCCTACCGACTCAGAGAAACAACGCACAAAATCATGGTAGACATGGTCGGCCTGTTACAGTGAACTTATATAGGTACAATCTTAGGTTACTAACAGTTCTGAACTGATTTGATGTTCTAAGTTCTATATTTTAAGCGACTATGTTGTAAATTTTGTAACACTTTGGTATTCATTGCATAGAACAGAACGTATCGGAATACGGAGCTATGTAACATGTGCATTTGCAACAGGTTTGAGCGTAGCCAATTTTCAATTACTTCTCTGGTTGCATAGTTCGCCAAAGAGACGTGAGAAGAGTTCTTTTATTGCCATGTCTCTCATAACTGCATTACCTCTCACAGCTGTGATTCCATTATAGCTGAAGCCATTTAACGACCGAGAGACTTACTGCACCAGAGCAATGAATGCATACGGTCATTCAATTTTCCCTGAGAGGGTTGTGCAGTCGCATTTGCTGGCAGAATGCCAACACCATTATTTCTTACGTAGCCGCGCAACGGAGAAAATGTTATTGCAAGAGCTGTACGGAGATTTTCTTCCAACACTAGTTGTCAAAAGGGAGGGAAAAATATCGACATCTGGAGAGCATATTGTTGTATGCTCTGGTTGTAAAAGCTTTTCAGAGAAATATGGCTGTCTCATCTACAGACTTTTATGAAAATACGTATTCTACTTTAGGAGCACATTCATTTCGTTAAAACACTATACAAGATGTAAAATAATAGTAAAATACTTCATATCTGAGGTGCAAATGCTACATTCATGTGCCAACACTAGCGTCTGCACTGACATATAGATTTTGCAGACGCTATTTGCTTGCAACCTGCTATATGGGTTAATAAAATTGGGGCAATTTGGTGTGCTCGACACCATTGTACTCTCCTGCAGGCTTTCAGGATTTTATCCTTTAGTCCTGGATTTATTAAAGTGTATACTTACTTTTCTAATAATGGTTACTTACCTATTTGGAGCATTTGTATTAAACTGAGATGTTACTGGCATCCAAAAATATAATTTTAGAAGAACAATCTAAAATCTGTATCTGTGTGAACCCATAGCTCAAAACTGAAGAGTAGTCAAATATCAAATTTAGTAAATACGTAAAATATGAAGCTATTAAAAGTGAAGCAAACAAATATATACAAACATAATAACTTGTAGCTTAAAATGTCACGTATATGAAATGATGACCGTTTTCTTACATATTGACTAGGATCGCGATTTCGTGAATATCTCATTCACATCATCAGCTTGAACCATCAACAATCTCGTTGTTAATGTTACCGTCACTAGATGTCACTATGTTAATTTTAGTACCATTAACATCTGAAAATAAAACAAATCTAAAAACAGAATCAACGGCCGGTATTTCAATACTCATTACGCGATGTTTATTTTTTTTAAAACAAAATATATTTTCCCAAACCATTAAATCTATCGGATCTCTTAACTGTTTTAATAATTTAACTTATTGATTTATTTCATGGTTAAACGAACAAAAATGATCTCCTAAGGTCAAATTATCAGTTTGTTTATACTTAATGTTACGAAAATGCTCTTCTGGTTTGCAAATTACGTTTTGTCTTTCCAATATAAACTTTATCACAATTTTTACTATCAGGAATTTTATCTCTTTTTTTTAAGAGAAATGCAATAAATTTTTTATACTGTATTTATTTTGCGGAGCTTTAGTTACAACAAACTCTTGGTAGGTAAATTCTTTAAAATTATAATGTTCTTTTATCTTTTAAGGGTAGAAATTTCATAAACAGTGCTTTTATATTTAATTTTTCAATTTTTATGCATAAAATCTTTATCAAAACAATTAATTAAAGCAGTTTTAATAATATGTTTATATTCTTTATTAAATTCAACTTTATTCATTGTTATATTTATTAATCTATAATTAAAACTATTGAAAACAGAAAACTTATGTGAAAAAGTGTTAAAACTTTTATTTTTATGTAATTATTTTATGAGTAAACTTCTTATAAATACCAAAGTTTAATTTACTATTATTTCTTTTATCTTTACATCTAGAAAAGGAAGGAAACCATTAATGTCGGTCTCTAATGTAAATTTTATCTTGCAAATTTAGTAATTTTAAAGCATCATCTATGTGTTTATTTGTTTCTGATAAACACATACATTATTAAAATTCTACGCAGTTGTTTAAATATGATTAAAAACCTCAGATTAGTTAATTAATAACAATGACATAAACTCAATGAGGAAAATATAAAAATCAATATCATACATAATTATCGATAAAAATTAGAATTAGCCCGTGGAGACCCTGTATGGCAAACACGCGTAGCCAGTTCGGGAAACCCCCTCTTTCTTCTGATGCAGTTCTATCAGTAGTCTCCACTCATGTCGCTCCTTGGCTGTTGTCCAATCGGATACAAAGCGACATTTAGGTCATCGGCGCGTTTTGTTTTCTGGATACTTACATTCCTCTGGCCGGTTCGTGGGCACCAGGCTGTTGTTTTGTGTGCCCATCTTTTACATTCTTACCCATGATGTGACCCGCCCACTTCTATTTGGTGTAGGTGGCTGATTCCCGTAGGGGAGGGATCCGTCCCCTTCAGTTGCCGAGGTGCGAGCGCTGCGGACGCTTAGCACTTGTGGTACCTCTGACGTTACTAGGAACCTCGGGCCGAACATTCGAGCCCCTCCCTGTGGGAGTTGTTGGGATCGGGTTGGTCTCGAGGGGGCAGTGGTTCCCGATACCCGTGGGTGATCGGGTACGTCTCCGGACGGGTTTGAGGGAAACCATGAATATTTTCGGATACTATCCTGCAGAGCTAGTAGAAGGTGTGCTAGATCACCAGGCGGCCCCACCGAGGTCATATCGGTAGCCTTCACCTTTTGGTGTTGGCGCGCGTAAGTGGCGTATCCACTTCCATCCCGTCTTGTGTCCTTGGACCAGATGGGGGGGGGGGTTTGTAACCCAGGTCTTGCCCAATGGAAAATCCAACGGAGGAAGCCGGGCGCCCTTCGGGACAGCTCGGATACTCCCTGGTTGAAAGAGGCCCGGGTCTTGGTCCTATTGGTCCAGGACTAATGGGAGTAGAGCCTCTGGACTCAACCTGTAGGTGACTGATATTATTACGTCTTTTATGCCTGTCATCTTCCTTAGGTCTTCTTTGCGGACTTGTCGTGGAGCACAGTCCAAGCATTTTTCAGTCTCCGCCTATCGTGGATATCTTCCTAACATACTTCCTTTTCTGTATGTTAAGACTCAAGTTTAGCATCGATACAGTAGGAGTGGAAGGATATAGCTGTCAAATGTATCTTCACATTTTTGTAATGTATATCTGGCTTGTGAGGTTAAATTTCAGACCCCAAGATTTTGGTTGGATTTCTTTATGTGTGGCTTAGTTGGATGTTATTATTTGACCTAGATATGTGTGATTGGTGACCATTGTAGTTCACCATTGTCTGTTGGCCATTTGTTTCGCGTTTTAGAGATTTAGCTGGAATCCTGCCTTCTTGATCTACTGCGCTAATTCTTGAATTCAACTTTATTCGTCCCCAGAAGTTACAAACATAGTTGACTCCATAGATCTTGGAATTCTGGGAGACATGGTGTCTCCTTGTCTGATTTATCTCATTCGTAGGAAGTTGTTACATTCTCTTTTCATTTAAATCTTTGCTTTCATATTTGAATAGATTTTGGTAATTATTTTTCTTCTATGTCTTGGTTTTGAAGTACCGTCAAGATTGTAACATACTCTACGGAGTAGAATGCTTTCGTGCAATCTATGAAAATTAGGCTTAACTCTAAGTTACATTCTTGAGTTACTATTTGTAGATGTAACACATTGTATTAACTTAACAGATAAAGTAAATCAATCAAACCATACATTCATATAATACGTTATACTTGTCTGTATGTATGAAATTGTTCCACAAACAAATGCATATTTATCTTTCAACCTAATTCCTTTCAGTTTTACTATAGAAATAGGTGAATTCCAAGATGTAACATAACTTTTTAATTAATTACGATTACTGCATGAACCCAGCTCTATGTTACTCTGAAACAAAAGTGATACTTAGAGGCCTGCTTAAGATAGAATAAGGAAATGTTATAGTTGCTAAATTCACCACCAATTTTCTCGCAAGTTATTAAGGCTTCAGAATGGGTATGTACAGAATATGAATGAATCATCTTATATTTTGTGATATACTTTCACATATTAAATTTTCTTACTGAAGGTGTTTTTTAAATACTACACATTCTTGTTTAAAATTTATCAACTGCTATTTTTTTCAAGCAAACAACCATGTCATTAACACCAAAGTAAATTTAAATAAAACTTAGAGGTTATTTCCTCACTGTAATATTATGACTTTGTGGTTTGTAAAATTAAAAGTTTAGTTTGCAGAAATCAGCCCTTTGCAGCAAGATGACGTAGCATACAACAACACAGTCCCTTGTGGCTTCACCACACGTTCATTACACGATTGTTAGTTCTCAACTCGCAACTGCGGTACAGTTCAAATCTCTACAAAACTCACACACTGCACAAAAGCTGATCACTGATAAAACTGACTCCTCATCCGTCCGTGGTGCTATTTATACCAGAGCCGCTGTTTCTCGAATGCTGCCGAAAACACACAATCTTTCGTGGCGTAGCGCAGGGGAGAATTATCCAGACATCTCTCTGTCTCTTTCTCCCTCTTGCTCTCTCTCGGCAAGTGCACAGCGCTCATCGGCTCCGTGGTCGTCTCTTTGACTATCCGCTTCTCTCTCTCTCGCCAAATAACAAGCACCTCGCGACAGTATTTAATTTAGATAACTTCAATAGTTTCTGACAAAGCGGTTTATAAACGTATTCATCAATAGTAGCACTATTTTTGGGCAAAGATTCTTCAACAACACGGGCCAAGGCATACTTCTCTACTCCAAAGTGTGGGTGAAATATATCTTTGTGTGAAGTGATATAGGATTCATAGTACAAAATGACTGATACAGTTACCCTTCCTGAAATACATATTTAGAATATAGGACAGGATGTCTACAGAGAGGACTCGGCATTCGACGAACTTTACCAGATTTTACTTGTGCCCCAAGATTATACCACGCATCCCGGTAGCGAGGATGAAGTGAGAGGAGACTAAGGGCGGCCTACCCCAAAGAGTCAACAGTGTCGAGGATGAGGTCCCTACACTTTACCATTTCCTACCCCATCTCTCGGCGGTTCAGGACAACCAGCATCCCTCCTACTGGGGCCCAAAAGGGTCCAAAAGGCCAGGCTCAGAGACTAGAGCCCGACTCCAGCGCTGGGAATATTCCAGGCAGGCTGGCACATGGCATTCCTGCTGCCGCGTTTGAGTAACGGCCCACTAGGTCGGCTCGCAGACCGGAGTCCGTCCCATGGAGGAGAAAGTGCTTACCTTGAGCATATAACCTGCCATGCAGCGACGAGACTCCCGCCGACGCTTCTATCCTGAAATAGACCACCAGGTCTATGTGTGAGATGGAGGCATAGGAAATTCAGGGGATAAATTAATCTACCAGCACTTCCTGGAGGCCGAGAAAAAAAAGCCGAAAAAGAATATGGTCAGACAGGTCAGCCACGGGAATTGAATCAAACCTTCCGAATTTGTGCCAAGAAAAAACATGCGCCTGAGACATCTTGCTTGGTTATTTACAATATTGGATTTATAATAACTGACTTATTGAGAACCTCTCTTTGTCTGAAATTTTTTCTTCTATTCAGAGTGTGACAAAACGTGTATTTTCATTGACATTTCATTTCATATCATTTTCATTGACTCCCTCCATTTAGTGTAGATAGTAGAAAAAGTTATAAATTACTATCCTTTAATGCCAGTAGCAATTTTAATTATGTGTTGTCAAATAACTAGGATAAATATACAGGATCTGATAGTATTTGCAGTTTTAGCAAATTGGATCTTGAAAGAAACATGAATGAATGCTCATTTATAACTAAATCAGGTTAGAATATTTGACATATAATAAAATATATTTATATTTTAAATATTTAGTCTTTTCACTTTTTGTATTGATTAATGTATTTATTTAAATGAAAGGTTGTTCTTACCTTCACAAATAGAAATAATTTTACTAAAAGCAAGAGGATTTCGAAAATGTTCCTCTAGTGAATACAGCGAAGAGTCAAACTTCACCCTCCTCAGCTTTCTTGCTCCTTTTCTTACAGCTTCTCATATGCAAATTATTCAATAAAATGGTTTGGTAATACTTTCCATCCACTCTGAAAATTATATGAGAAGACTTTCCACTGTAAAAATAAAGTTCTAAGGACGAAATGAGGTTATAATCTTATTAGAGAAATTCTCGTGGCTGGGGGTTTTGGTCCCCCAATCTCTTTTTTCTACTATCATATTATTCCTTCTTAGTTTTCACCACCGCCCATTTTAAGATTGAATTCGCCCCGGAGAAATAGGCAAAGAGGAATTAGTTGTGGTCTTGGACAACACATAAGAGCGAAAAAGAGCGCAAGGGTGAGCAAAAAAAAACAACCAAGTAAGTCCTTCTGCAAAGAATAGCAGAAATTATTTTTTTTCCTCCATTCTTTCCCTCCAAAAGTTGCTGGAGTAAGCACAAATTGTGCCCAATGCAAAGTTCTTCCTCTGGTTTAGGAGAAGATGGGGATGAAGTGCAGCGAAGAAGGGCGCTGAGGTTTATTAAGGAGGAAAGCATTTCAATTCATTATAACAAAGTAAAGTTAGAGCGGGAGCTAGCCCCTCCAAACTTGTTTCCCACTAAATAGCGAGTTCTAATTTCCCTCTTGAGTCCAACTGGGAAGTACAACTTCGTAAGGGTACGTCATTGAGACACATGACACTCATTACTTCCTCCTGCAGACTGATTGTTTTGGTTTGTTTTGTATTTTCAGTATATGCAAAAATTGTTATCCTAATTATTTCTTCCAAAATCTTCTACTCCCTTTCACCTTTTTAGCCGCGCTTCATGCACTTTTACCTTACTGATTCCGTGTAATGTGGAGCACGAAATATTGCTCATAATGGAAAATTTAATAGATTAAGTCCTTACAGATTAGTATAATCCCATTCTCTCCCGCCGTAAGTACCTATGTAGTTTATGGATAATTATAAACATTGGATTAACTAACAGTTTATTTATTAATGCTTTTAAACTACGAGTCTATAAGAAATGAAGCAGAAAGCCAGGTAAAAAGACGATTAGAAATTGACGTTTCGGGAGTGTGCATCTCCCCTATCATCAGAATATTTATTAAATGTTATAACCACAAATCATACATTGCATATAACACAAATATGTACAAAGATATAACACTGTCAAAATTACTGAATATAGCGTTGAAGCCTCGTTCACCAAAGCTGGGAACGGGAAAACTGTAATACAGCAAGCGTCAGATAAACCTACCGCTACAGTCTGCATCCCGTTTATCGGCAACCTATCTGGCATAAACAGCATAATTCTCGCCAAATACTTCAGGACCATCCACAAGCCACCTCCGAAGATTAAACATGTGTTGAGACCAGTGAAAGACAACCTGGACTTCCAAGTTCCGGGAGTGTACCGCATTCCCTGTCAATGTGGGACACGGTATATACTACAAACCAGAAGGACCATCACTACCAGAATAATCGAACATGAATTGAGCATTCGCTTAATGCAACCTGAGAAGTCTGGGCTAGCAGAGCATTGTTCTGATAACGTCCATAGAGCCAATTTTCGGGAGACGACCATCTTGGGAATATGCAACAGTTACTGGGAGCAGAGAATTAATGAGGCTTTGAACATTTCCTCCGAAATGAGCACGCTTAATCATGATGCTGGATTTCTGTTCAGCTCCTCTTGGAAACCGGCCTTAAAAATAGAAATCCGTCGACTTATGAAGAACAGATCAGTACACCTTTTTTGTAATTTTACGTCCTCCAACGTTAAATCTTATCAGACGATGAATGGAAAGCGTGAAATGATGTTCAAATGACCCCAGGGTCCATGGAGCTTAGAGTTACCCGACATTAGTCTTTCAGGACAAGGGAAAACCGCGGAAAACCTTATCCAGGTAACTCACCCTGACTGAGATTCGAACTCGGGACCTCTTGAACGTGAGGCAGACATGCTACCTCCACGCTACCGAGGCGTGCGCAATACAACTTGATAATCAAGTTAAGTAGTTACGTTTCTTTGACCCAACTAGTTTTCTATACCTACGCCATCTCCTGACCTGGCATTTAATTTACTGAAAACAGTCTTTTGTTCAGTAATGCGAATTTTGATAGTGTTCTGTCTTTATTTATATTTCTGTTATATCCAGTGTTTCATTTGTGGTTATAACATTTAATAAATATCCTGATGATGGGAGAGATGCACACTCCCGAAACGCCGAGTGTTGTTGAGGTAAACAATGAGTACAGCTTTGAGTGTAGAAAATCAGTTTTGTCCTGACATTTTATTTAATACTAAAAGTCGTTGGAGTAAGAATTTTCTTATGAAGGTTGCCTGAGAACTGGAGTGTGCATGATGGATCAACAAAGTTTGTGACGTCATGTTTTCCAGGATTTCCCTGACCAATAACTTGCATTGATATGGTCTTCCACATAGTCATCAAAATGCTGGCTATAAGACATGCAGCTATATAGTTTAAGAAAAATAATATTAATACGCATATATACCGAGTGGGATGGCTCGTCTTTTCACCTGGCTTGCTGCCCGAGAAGAAAGTTAGCATACGAGTCAAATGTTTATCATTCTTCAACTAAGATGTAGATTTCGACATGCATTTCCAACAATGGAAGGCATTTTCAAAACTCCTACATTAAAACATTGATGTTTTCAAACATTTTGTGAGCTAAAAAGAATAATAAATTTATTATTAAATTCAACGATTCTAAACATCTTTAAGGAAACAATTAAATGTGCGATCCATATAAATCTGAACCATTTCAGTAGGTCATAACCTTTGAACCAATAACAGGACACGCGTGCAACTTTGGGAGAACATAATACACAATTGGTAGATTACATTACACTATTTGCATCTCAGAGAAAATGTTGGAAGTGTCCTCAACCAGCATCCATACATGTTTGCAGTCGTATCACCATATTCTCTCAAGTTTACCGGAGAAGATATCGAATTGAGAGAAGGTTATTTCCAGCAACATGAAACAACGTGCTAAACTTCTAATGACACCATGGAACTTGTAACCAGTGTCTTTGATAATCGAATAATCTCAAAAGGTCTGGCACCCCAAAACACCTGACATAATCTTACCAGAATTTTTCTTGTGTGGGTATCTAGAAATAAAGTGTACAAGAATAGGCCACGGACATTTGAATTTCAAAGGAATCCATTTGAACCGAAATAAGTAAAATTGGCGAGGATACTCTCCGTAAAACTTCAGAGAATATGGTGAGACGAGTTCAAACGTGTATGGATGCTGGTGGAGGACACGTCCATCATTTTCTCTGAGATGTAAATAGTGTAATGTAATCTCCCAATTGTGTATTGTATTCTCCCAAAGTTGCACTTGTGTCCTATTATTCGTCCAGGTTTATATGGATCGCACTATACTTTGGGCATAGAAATTCTTAAATTTGCTTAGGGGATCCTTATCGGGATTAACATTATTTATGCGCTCAAAATTTACGATATGTACCAATGGTTTTACTGCGCTGTCGATGAAACTGTGATAAGGGAGTTTACACCCGAAAAAGATCATTTGCTTCCCATTAGATTTGATCCAGCAATTTGAAAACTAGATGGTAGTATGTGATCCGCTCAGGGGGACAGCCATTGGATTGGCATTGTACGTTACTTCTGCCAAATATGACCAAACTGCTTGACGTTGGTACTACTGGCTAGTTTACCATGTTATCACAAGCAGAATACACATTGCACAATGCTTCAGTGAATTTTGGCTGAAAATCATAATGCAATAAAAGCTTCGAAATAATGTCGTTGATGAAAGCTTTTAAATAAACTTTTCATATGTCATTCAGTTCTATGACACGCAACTAATTCTTTACCCATTCCTCTAAAGGGCAGAATTATTATGTATTGGCAAGGCTTTCTATTTTTATTAATCCTACTAAAATTCTCAAAATTATCAGTGTATGGCAATCTTGAGTCTAACTTTGATAGTATAGTCGTATATGTAATATGAAATTAACCTCTAATAATAATAAAAGTGATGATGATATTATTATTATTATTATTATTATTGTTATTATTATTATTATTATTATTATTATTATTATTATTATTATTATTATTATTATTATTATTATTATTATTATTATTATTATTATTATTATTATTATTATTATTATTATTATTATTATTATTATTATTATTATTATTATTATTATTATTATTATTATTATTATTATTATTATTATTATTATTATTATTATTATTATTATTATTATTATTATTATTATTATTATTATTATTATTATTATTATTATTATTATTATTATTATTATTATTATTATTATTATTATTATTATTATTATTATTATTATTATTATTATTATTATTATTATTATTATTATTATTATTATTATTATTATTATTATTATTATTATTATTATTATTATTATTATTATTATTATTATTATTATTATTATTATTATTATTATTATTATTATTATTATTATTATTATTATTATTATTATTATTATTATTATTAGTAGTAGTAGTAGTAGTAGTAGTAGTAGTAGTAGTAGTAGTAGTAGTAGTAGTAGTAGTAGTAGTAGTAGTAGTAGTAGTAGTAGTAGTAGTAGTAGTAGTAGTAGTAATGAAATAAACCTTATAAGTTAATTTTTTTCAGGCTGAAAACACTTTGGACAATTTTTGTATTTCTCATTTCGCCATAAAACTCCTAAATTGACAGCAGAAGATAGATAATATACGAGGGCTGTTCAATAAAGAA
Source organism: Mantis religiosa (assembly GCA_030765055.1). Classification (NCBI taxonomy): domain Eukaryota; kingdom Metazoa; phylum Arthropoda; class Insecta; order Mantodea; family Mantidae; genus Mantis; species Mantis religiosa. Next base: position 173,169,985 of record CM060952.1, read on the forward strand.
TTATCACAATCTTTTTTTGACAACGTATCTTTACTCATCCTCATAATTTTGATGGTCCTTCTCAAAATAATCTCCCCTGAATTCGATGCGCTTGTCCCAGCGTTTCTGCCAGTCTTCAATGACATGCTGGAAACCATTTTTGAGAGATCCTTCAAAATCGCATCCGCAGCCTTCACCACTGCTTCTGATGATGGATAATGCCTCCCACGAAGGCGTTTCAAGTTAGGAAATAGAAAATAGTCACTCGTGGCTAATTCCGGACTATAAGGAGGGTAAGGGATGCACTTCACGTTGATTTTTGCAAGATATTCAGCAACAACATTGACTATATGCGGCCACGCATTATCGTGGTGCAGCATCCGGCCTGCTTCACGGAAATGTGTTCGTTTGCGAATGATATGGACTTGCAATGTTTTCAGGGCATTCCTGTAGTACTGTCCAGTTACTGATGTGTGTGCAGATACAACATGCTGATAAACCATTTCATGAATATCAAAGAATGAGATGACCATAACTTTCCCAGCGGAAGCAAGTTCCTTGGGTTTTTTTGAGGGGGGGTGTTGGTGATTAAGGATATTTCCACACTGAGCTTTGCTGTTTGTTCTCAGGATCAAAATGATGTAGTCAAGTTTCATCAGCAGTTATTACGTTTGATAGAAGCTCCGGATCTTCCTCTAACATCAACTATAGCTTCGTGTTACCTTCATTGCAGCGGTAGGCGATACTGAACATGTCTGGTTCTCACAGGCGGGAACCAGGAGTACCAACAATGAAACTACCACGGTGTGTTTGTTTCACATTAAACATCGAACAGCCCTCGTATATTTCTGTAATGCGTTAACAATTAAAGTTCATTAACTGACTTAGAAGTTTAACACAATGCCAGTAATAAAGTTAAATATACAACAAACCGATCTTCAAGCATGCTTAGTACAGGTTTAATTCAAACACGCTCCCTGAAATGTACGCAAATGCTTATATTGTAACTCAAGCAGAGCAAGCATACCTACAAAAGTTTTTCTTCCCAAAGAACACTACTTCTCGCCTTGGCGTCTTAAGAACAAACTCGGAGAGTTGTGTTCGTACAAAACCGCTTTAAACTTAGCAAGCGCTCTTCAGCTATTACTTACTTAATACTCGGAGCAAGCCAAACTATTAAAACAAACTGTTGCTTATGCCTCGAAATTACGATTTGCCTGGAGCTTGGCTCTCTTTTACTTTCTCTTTCGCACTCCCTCCTATCCTCGGAGTTTCCCTCGTAACGACAAAATATGTAGGAATGAAGGGGAAAGTGCCAACTTGCTAAGTGATAGACGGCTCCATGCTGGTGCGGTACAACAGCTCTTAGAATATTCCGTGTTTTATAGATAAATCTACTACACGATGAATGTTTTGCAAACAGGCGCTTCCTAAACGCTGTATTTGTTTAAGGGTATAATAATCGTATGGTCTACGCTACACTTCCTAGGGATGTTTGCTAGTATACTACGGATAACCTGTTATATAGCAGGCCCTATTGTTGATTTACCGTCACCACATATCCAACATGCTTGTATCCGACTTGATATTTGAATTAATATAATCCTCGGAGTTGAGTCAGCCTTACCCATACAATTTGGTTTTGATCATACTTCCTGTTAAATAACTTTATTCTGATATAATCAGTTAATTAAGCCAAATAACAGAAGTTAGGAGTGTGGAATTAATACTGCTACATAAACACTGGGTTACTGAATGCAGTACAACGGTTAAATTGAGATTTTACCTGTAGTCATTCTTTATCTAATACTAACTGATAGAGTGCATAGATCCTTTTGTAAATATATATTGGGATTACCAATAGCATCCCCTAATGGGGCAGCACAGTTAGAACTAGGCAGGCATTCTACTAAAATTGAAACTTGTCAAGGGCAATGAAATATCTATACAGAATCGCTAACTTGGAAGATGACAATATAATAAAAGAATGTTTTCATATTCAAAAGAGAAGCAACTGGGGTGGGTCTTGGGCACATAAAATGAATGATGTGTTGAAGCAGATAGGTGTGGGTCATTCTTGGATAAATGCAGAGTATGGGTATAGAGGCTTCTGGAAAGAAGTTAAGCTAAGTTTAGAAGATATTGACAGACAAGACATTTTCGCCAATACAAGTGACAAAAGCTCACTGAGATTATATAGAGAAAGAAAAACAACATTGGGGAGGGAAGGATATATAAATATATGTAGTAAGTTAGGGCGAGAAGGTTTTGCTTGGGCGAGAAAAGGAGTGAGAATCTTGAAAGGTATAGGTCAAGAGAGGGAGCTAGATAAATGTCCATTGTGTGGAGAAGAGAATGCAGATTTCCATTGTATATTAAATTGTAGTCAAACAGATATGGAGAGGGCAGACTTGGCTACGTAAATGGGACAATTTGGGGGCTGAAGTACTAATTAGAAAAGTGTTGTCAGTAAAAGGGGAAAAGAACAGGAGAAATATAGGGAATTATTTAGGGAAAGTTAAAGAGAGATTGCTAAGAACAATTAAGAGAACAATGTGTAGTGGGATAGGTGAAATGGCAAAATGTGTAAAAAGGAGTAGAGGGCCTCCAATACACAAAAACCTAGGGTTAGGTGTATGGTGACCGAATTACTATTCAATGGTGGGCAACATGATAGGATTTTCAGGATTTCAGAAACTAATACTATTGTAAAAATTCCACTGCACTTTAGGCTTGAAAGGCCGATTAGTTTGACTCAGAAGCAGGGGCGAGCCGCTTTACGTGCTGCAATCCTGCAGCATGCTCTTTTCTGTTTTATAAATGACATTTTAGAAATTTTAAAAAACCATGTAAATAACAATGCAATATTTTAAGTATAAGAAATCGAGTACGACCAATAATGTCGTCTTGATGCATGAAAAACACATGCGTAACTAATGGAACGCATCCGTGATGTCAACGTGCTGAGACACAGCAAGCACGGTAATCAGTTATTGTGCATGCGTACAACCTTCCCCTCTTGCCTCCCTGATGTCATAAGTTTCCTAGATTTTCGCACAAATGCGTACTGCATCTGGGAGTTGCGTGGTGATCATTCGCTGCACAGTGAAGCAGGACCACCAACACTCATTGTTATAGCTGTAGAATTTGAATATGCATTGAAAATCATTTGTATTTTAGTTCTAGAAACTAATTCCGTCCCACTTACGTAAACACATCCAATACCTAATAATTGTTAAATCGGAGGGCAGATTGCTTGTGATGCACCTATCATGTTGGCACCATAATCCATTCTCGCGACCATAACGAGAATCTCCCATAACAGGTACAGATGTATTTCTTTATCTTGAAAAATGCAGAGTGATGCGCATTGGTATCTGGACGGGTCCACCTCAGAACGCTTGCAACTGGAGGGGAGGGCAGGTCAGTTGCGTACCAGTTGCGAACAACTAAACACGTGCAGAGCTACTCGGTAACACTACAGCTTGTTTCAAAATGTGCTTGTCTCCTGGTTCCAAGAGAGCATTTATAAATGACGCCTCCTAGCAGCACATTAGGAAATAAAGTGCTACATTTAAAAACACGAGAAGTAATAACCAATATCCGTGGATTTGTAAAAAAGGAATAATGATCTAGGTCAGCTATAAAAATCTGGGGAAGGGAATCTGAGGCAACAGTTGTGTCTGAAAGTAGTTTAGGTGAGTTATTAAGGAAAGAAAAGCCATTGGTGCTAGTGCAACAACGTCCTTCTCTATGCCCAGTAAACAAAGATTAAGAACATGCACAAAATCTAATTTGGATGTTTTAATTCAGAAGAAGTTAGGCCAAATATGTATAACAAAGACCAGCTTTGAAGAAAGTGCTTATGAAGCTAAAAATTTTACTGACTTCCAATGCAGTGTCTAAACATTAAGAAAAAAAAAAAAAAAAAAAAAACAAAGACACTAAGCGTGACAGACAAATTTTAATCGAACATCGCACCATACTTGCAAAAAGGCTTAAGTATTTACTAAATATTTGGAGATATCGAAGTGAAGTTTATATAGTTTATATGGATGAAACTTATATAAATAGAGCAGATACTGGACCATATGCCTGGAGTGAAATACGTTACAGTGACTCTGCAGCGATATTGAAAGGCCGACAGTTGTTTATCATGCCTGCTGGAGGAGAACAGGGTTTTGTTACAAATGCCTATGTACTATTTAAGATCCAACAAAAGCATGGAGACTACTACCATAGTAAGAATTACAACTTAGTTTATAAGAGCTGCAAAACTGGCTTCGAGAATGAAATTTGTTTTTAGACACCTTATGCACCGCCCTCCCCTCTCGTAATCTTACGCGCGGGACGCATTGTGGCGATAGGTGCACTACCCCACCACAGTTGCTACTCATCCCTACCGCGCAGGATTCCTGTCAAAATAAAATAATACATCTATACATACGGTTCCCATGCTCACATTGTAACCAAGTATTTCTTTGTGTAACGATATTTAGTGGGTGATAGCAGTTTCTTTATTTTATGTGTGAGTGTGTAACATGTTATAAATTCATTTTATTCAATGTATGAGTAACAAAACCTTTAACCAATAAATAATGAACACGGTTAATGAACTTCTGAAAACTGCCTTTTCAAGGCGAGCATTGGAAGAAAGGGTTGGTATAAAAATATTACGGCGACCAATACCAGATCTAAAAATTGAGCAAAAAGCGAAAGGAGGTAGAAATTTTGTTTATACCATGAAGAAAAATGGGCGCATGGACTTCATTTTTCGAAACTATGTGAGTTGCATGGACATTTTTTCCCGCAGCACGCTGTTATTTTTGGACACGAGCCGCCACTGCTGAGAAACTTCTTTATCAGCCTTAAGGTATTTGAAAAACTATTAAACGTTTCAAACTTAGATTCCGTTTCATACTTAATTTTATTACACACCCACGCATATCCTGAGATAGGACTCAGCTAGAGATTACAACTAAATCACCGCTATACAACTAGGGGCAGCATCATTGTTGAGGCGGACATATCACTTCAAACATTTGCGTAACATCGCGAGGCTGAGAAACGTGTTACATTGTGATTAATAAGAATCTACTTAACTATCGGGAGCCAACTTACAGAAAGAATCACACATAAAATCCCTCAAGTGAAGGCAGTCTTGAAAGACATTTTTCAAAACTTAAAATTAAAAAATACTATTGTTGACAACAGGAAGTACGTACATTCACTAGAGTTATAGTTGCCGAAGTTGAAAGTTTATTCGCAAACAAGGGTTAAAGCAGTTCAAGACGTTTCTTAATCAAATTTGGCAATGTGATCGGTTATTACATCCAAATTGTTTTAGTTTAACCCAACGTAATTACAGGGCTGTTCAATAAAGGATGGTCATAATTGTTTACGGTCATAATTTTTCGCACTAAAATTCAGTCTTATTCTGTAAGCTTAATGTGAGAACCAGGCAAGTTTAGACATTATCAGTATCGCCTACCAATGCAATGGAGGTAACACACGAGGGACAATAAATCTTAAGTTGAGGTGTATACAATGTTACAGGAGGCCTATGGTGAGTCTATTCTTCCCTACAGCACAGCTCGAAGGTGGTTTAAAATGTTTAAAGAGGGGAGGCAATTTCAATTAAGGTAGAGCCGGTGCTCCAGTTACTGCTCTTACGGAAGAAAACCTCAACACAGCTGCAGTCATTTTGAGACAGATTAGACGAATTACCTTAAGATCACTTTCTGAAATACTGAACATTTCATTGGGTGCCACCCACACGTTGGTGATATAAACATTAATCGTAAGACGGGTTTGTGCGCGATGGGTTCCAAGACTGTTGATTCCCGAACAAAAGGACATTCGCATGCAGGTCTGTATGCAGTTAAACTTAATGTTAGAGGAAGATCCGGAGTTTCTTTCAAACGTAATCACTTCTGAGGAAACTTGGCTACATCATTTTGATCCTGAGAGCAAACAGCAAAGCTCAGTGTAGAAATATCCTTCATCAGCAACCCCTAAAAAGCAAAAGTGGTTGCCTCTGCTGGGAAACTTATGGTCATCTCATTCTTTAATATATTCATGGAATGGTTTATCAGCATGTTGTACCTGCACACACATCAATGGCTGGACAATAATACAGGAATGTCCTGAAAACATTGCAAGTCCATATCAGGCGCAAAGGACCACATTTCCGTAGAGCAGGCTGGATGCTGCGCCACAATAATGCGCGGCCGCATATTGCCAATGTTGTTGCTGAATATCTTGCAAAAATCAGCGTGAAGTGCATCCCTCACCCTCCCTATAGTCCGGATTTAGCCTCATATGACTCTTTTCTTTTCCCTAACTTAAAGAAACGCCTTCGTGGAAGGCATTATCCATCATCAGAAGCAGTGGTGAATGCTGCGACTGCGATTTTGAAGGATCTCTCAAGAAATGATTTCCAGCATGTCTTTGAAGACTGGCAGAAATGCTCAGACAAGTGCATCGCATTCAGGGGAGAATATTTTGAGAATGGCCATCAAAATTATGAGGATGAGTAAAGGTACGTTGTCAAAAGAATGTTGTGGTCTTTCTATATTGACCAGCCCACGTACATTATCTAATTCCTCGAGCATGTGAAGTTACTTACATTACTCTACCTCTGCTGAAGAAAATAAAAAAAAAACACTGCGTTGCCTAAAGCAAACGATTTCCTTTCGCAAGGCTAAAGATATGCTAATATTTCGCTTTCACTCCAGAGACTGAAAATTTACCGCTTATACAAAAGCCAGGCCTCCAGTTTATTTTATATTTGCACATCTTTCCTCTGAAGCTCAAGAGAAATGTTGCCTTTTGCGATCCGTCACTGGATAAACGCTAACTTTTCCTTGTGTGCGTTAGGGAAGAGAAAACTTACTGCTACGTTCGTCTGAGTAAACACAGGAAATGTATTAAATCACACACAGCCTCTGATACCGTTGACTTCAGTTTTGTATTTATACAGTGAAGCGATCAAACCTCCGAGCCATATGCTTTTTTGTCTGAGCAACTTCAATGTTGTACCAAAATTATCTCTTATGGCTAAGTGCCCATTTCGATATTAAGCCCACATCGTTATAACAGTGTAAAACGTGTAATAATGTAAAATGGAGTAAACAAAATTTCATTATAGTTTTAATAATCATTATAATTTGATTCCTCCACTTTGAATAAACTCTTCCACGCCTAAAACCATAGTCAGTTCTGCTGTTATGCAGCAAACAGTAAAAGCTACAATTGTTGTCAAAGCGCGTTGACCCAAACATTTAAGGGACACTGGGACTGAAATTTCTAATTTCTATATTTCGATACCTACAAACTTCAAACTTTGCATGCCTAATGGGTTTTATGTTAGAAAATGCCATACCAAATTTAGTAATTTCTGATCATTCGTTTTGAATAAATTATTTTTTTATTTTAATTTTAATTAAAGTTCATGGTAAAATTTAATTTAATGCATGCGCATCAATAACCATGCTAGTGGAATATCTCTGTTAATTTTTTCATTCCTACTAACTGTAAAAACAAATTCAGTTTCTGTGTAGAAGAAGGATACATTAATTTTAGGAAAATTATCTTTTAAATTATGTAGTACATTGAATTTAATTTTTAGTACTTTTTTGGCATTTAAAATTTTATTACAGCCAAACCAAGTCTTATATCTTATAGCCTGAGACTGATGTTGTAGACCCATATATGGAGCATATGCTCATAAAAAGTCAGAGCCATAACTCTAAAACTAAACCAGTGGGAGCAGATATTGTATTTAAAAAATGTAAAGTGGAGAAAAATCATTTTTTCCAAAAATGTGCACCAAAAATAGTAATTACACTATCCTGCACACTATTTACACATTCTGCACATTATTTACACTGTCATCTCTACTGCTATGTACATTGGTATTCAAAATTTGCTGATTATTTTCAGTAATGCATAGTCTGCTATTTAAATTACTAGTTACACTATGCACAGTATGTATACACAGTTTGCATGCAGTCCTTGAAATCTTGAAAATATCTTCTATCTTCTACAAATACGAGGGGGGGGGGGCAAAAGAAACCGGACTCCGAGGGCGCTGCCACTCGTAGACGTAGTGCAGGGTTTTCACGCTAGATGGTGTTAGTAGAGACCTTCATGAAACAGCTGTGCAGACGGCATCAGTGTAGAGCTGAACGTGCAAGTGTGGTATTGTGTTTCTCTGACTGTTGGCGGGTTACCTCTGCGAAGTCGTTATGTCAACTGTAAAAGAACAAAAAGCGTGTGTGAAATTTTGTTTCCTGCTTTAAAAAACTGCAACGGAGACACACCAAATGCTTCAGGAAGCTGCTCAGGAGGACGATATGAGCCGCACACAGGTTTTCGAGTGGTTTGGGCGCTTTAAACGTGGTGAGATGTGTGTTGAAGACCAAGCTCGTTCTGGACGTCCTTCAACATCGCGAAATGAGGAGAACATTGAAAAGGTCCGCCTAAAGATCAACGAGGATTGTCGCTAAACGATCGACCAAATTTCAGCAGCAACAGGGATTAGTTGGAGCTCGTGCCAGCGGATTTTGAGGGAGGATTAGCACATGAGACGTGTTGCTGCTAAATTTGTTCCGCGCCTTCTCACACAGGCGCACAAAACCATCCTCATGAATGTGTGTCAGGACTTGAAAACAGAGATTGCACGTGATCCAAACTTCTTGAACAAAGTCATTACAGGGGATGAGAGTTGGTGTTACGAGTATGACCCAGAAACCAAGGAAGCGTCAAGCCAGTGGAGGACTCCCAACTCTCCCTGACCCTCCCCCCAAAAAGAAAGAAAAGCAAGGCAAGTGTGGTCAAATGTGAAGACGATTATCATTGTCTTTTTTGATGTTCGTGGAATTGTGCATCGGGAATTCGTACCTCCTGGCCAGACTGTTAACCAGCACTTCTACTTGGATGTTTTAAGGCGTCTGCGAGAGGATGTGAGGAGGAAACGCCCGGAACTTTGGCGATCAGGTGACTGGTTTCTGCATCACGACAACGCTCCAGCACTCAGGCCTTACCAGTGACCCACTATTTGGCGTCTCAGAGGTGGTCTGTCGTTCCCAAAGCTCCGCATTCGCCGGACCTAGCTCCGTGCGACATTTTCCTGTTTCCACGAATGAAAAAACCGCTACAAGAGGAGCGCTATGACGATTTGGAGGCGGTAAAAACAGCTTCGCAAAGGGCACTGGACAATATCAAAGTTGAAGAGTTCCAAAATGCTTCCAACAGTGGGAAAAGAGACTTGACAAGTGCATCGCAGGTAATGGAGAGTATTTTGAAGGTGAATGAAGCAATTTTGTAAAAAGGTTCATCAATAAAATTTTTATGACAACAATCCAGTTTTTTCTGGCCCCCCCTCGTATAGTTTGAATAGCATTTGCATGTTCATCTATCTCCAATAGCAAATATGAAGCTGAAATATTAGACGTTCCTCTATGTCCAAATGTACATATGAAATGTAAATCCGCTCCCAATTTTTGCATTTCCATCTAGCTATACCACGTTTTCTTACAGCTTCCTTCTTTTTTATTTTTATTCACCAGCTTACGCTAACACGATGAAACAGCATGCATTACGCTATTTATATAGTTAACAATACACTGCATTGCACTACAGGAAAAGCAAACAACTTGCATATAAACCTATTTCTTTATTTAAAACAAACTGTAAACAAAAGCGTATTTCTCTCATGGAAGCAAACATTGGAGCAAACCACGCAAACACAGACAGTCAAAACAAAAATGAATCTACAAGTATTTGCTAAGTTTATTGCAAAGAACATAGATCAATCACAGATACTCTGAACTGTTTGGTATTTTCTTAGGTGCTAAAACACCCAAGGTGGGATGACGACTTTTTATCTGGCATTTATGTTTGAATGTTTCTAATTAAACACTTAGTATTGATTACATAGTAATAGTTTACTAAACTGTCTAAGCAGCACTAAGCTATGCCGCAATATTTGAACGTAGTTTTAGAGAAAAAGCTACCAAAAAGCGATCAGAATTGGCAAAAACAAGTTATCATACTGGATAAGGAAGAAAGGGGGTGTTTAAATGCCCACACCCTGAAAATTTAAACCCGGCATTAGACCTTTAAAATTGGCGGAAATAAAAACTCTTACCATAATTCAATAAAGGAAGGTTCGGGGAACATTTGTATGTGTAAATCTAAAACGATAATACGACTATTTGATGGAAGATACTCTGGTAGGCTTAGAACGGGACGAAAAGACTAGCTTTCTAACAGGCTAGGAATTTAGATTGAGTTTTTATTTGTGGATGGTTATTAACTGCTTTGCTTCTTAGCGCCTCATTCTCTATTGGATGGAAAATACAGCCTAACTACTTTAGGGACCTCTTTATCTTACTTTAAATTCTCTTTTATGCCGCAAATCTACGGTACGGGACCACCGGTTACACTTCCCTTCCGTATTAAGTCATACTAAGCATTTTTATGCTCGAAAAATCCAACGACCTCCGTTGGGTTTCAATCCACGATCTAGGGAACTAGTCTGGTATGATTTAATTAGTGAAATAATGCACAGAAGCAGATGTGACGTAAAAGGAAAGCAAACTCACAATCTAATATGAAAACAGAAGACAAAGAAATACGTCAGGAAGAAAACATTCTTCTTAACAGGTAAGAAATCAGCTTTTCTGAACTTTTTCCAACAGCTGTAACTTTACAAAGCGTTCACATGGTATTTAATAACACTAGCTATAAAAATGCTGAATTAAATAACTGGATGCAACCAGTCAAGTGAAAATAAAGATAACTGGGTGAAAATGGAATTAGGTTAAACTGAGGAACGTTGATGGTATATTAAATGTCAACAAGTTAGAATGAATGCAAATTTCGCGTGACACAAAATTGTGTTTTTGACATGAACGGAACCATTTTCAGATACAGGCAAGTGAAGGTCTAGAAAACAGAAAATTACTTGAGGGACACTACATTTCCTCCAAGTCACGTGATATTCATCCAGTGACGTGACATGGCGTCAGTGCACGTGATGGAAGCAAACCACGTTCCCTAACCCCCAAGTCCCACGACAAAACTGTGTCTTGCAGAAGTTTCCTCTCTCGTTTCTTTGCTTTGACGATGAATTTTAAAACTGGCGTTATGAATAATGATGTGGAAGTGTAATAATATTTTGTTTCCAGAATTCAGAATGCAATATAGAGACAGGAACTGAAGTAATAAATTATCTGCAGCTGGATGGCTTGAAGCGAAATAATTTCAGCACAGTCGTTTCTCTATACAAAATTCTTGGACAAACTTTAAGCTTTGCTTCGGACAAAAACTACTGGGCAAAATTGAGGTTTAATGTTCCATTAAACTCTTGGAGAGAGCACATTTACAATTTACAAAAACTATATTGAACGTGTTTTCAGGTAAAAATTTGTTCAAATAAGATATTTTGAAGTTAATGAGAGACACAGATTTCCTCACTCGTATCCAAAATTCAGAAACGTTTCCTTCATATTTAATGGGTAATCTCATAAATAGGTGATTAGATTTTGAGGTTCTGAGGATGTGTAGCAGTGGAGGATTGGCTGCACAAGCCAGAAAAGTGATAGCTAATGGTAGGGCGACAATGTCAGGGGTAAGAATATGTAAATTTAAACTGGAGATGTCAGTTAGATGATTAGAAAGAATGTATGAAGCGGTCGGGGAAGCCAGAACAATGTATGCAGTGGAGGTATGGGGCACATCAGAGATAGAAACACAAATAGACCAGATGTATGGATTGTTTTGCAGAGAACTACTAGGGCTGTCAAAATCGGCACCAAGAGAAGTGGCATTACTAGAGCTAGGTAATACAAAAAGGAGGGGAATAATAATACAGAGTATACTGAAATTCTGGTATAAGTGTATTAAAGGGCAGAAAGGATAATTATTGAATCTGTGCATGAAGCAACAGAAAAGCATTAAAAATACAAATAGTTGGTGGTCGGAATTGCAAAGAATGATATTAAAGATAGGCATGGGATATCGATGGAGAGCAGAGGAGACAAATTATAGCGGTTTTTGGAAGGAAGTGAGAACTAGACTACAAGACATAGATAGGCAAGGGATATGGGAAAGTATAGCAGAAATGAAATATTTGAAATTTTATAAGCAATTAAAGACAGAATGGTGTAGGGAAAAATATATAAAACAATGTGGCAAAACTGGAAGAGAAGGCATAGCATGGATAAGATTAGGAATATTATACTTAAAAGGGCTAGGAAGTAATGAGGTAAGAATATGTGAATTTTGTGGAGATGAAGAAAGCACAGTGTAAGTAAAGAGATATTGGCAGTACGCATGTTAACGGGGATGGGAGGAAAGAAAAAGAGATGTATAGGAGATTTCTTATATAGGATAAGAGAAAAGTGGATTAGGGCAAAAAAGCGAAAGTGAAGAAGAAATGACATCAAGCTGATCAGGAAAACCAAATGCTAATGGCCAGGGGACCTGAGTCAGTGAGTAAATCTAAAGGTCAGCCATTTCATATATTTGTAAAGGATGTATAATACAGCATGTTCTATGTTAAATTTTATTGTACTGAATTTGTAAGGTATACTGCACAAATAAATAAATATCAAATATTGTAAGTACAGTTTGAGGTTCAGAAGCGAGGGGACATTTTAGCAACGTACCAAGCCAACGTCTAATCAAATTCCGGTAAAACAAATGATGCGAGACAGTACAAATGCCAGTCAGATGTGGTAGCAGCGGGTTCAGTGCAGCGGGCTGTTTAATGTTTTCAGAATAAGAAAAGATTTTAGCTGAAGTATGATGCAATTTCCTTTTCAGCATATCCACAGCATTTATCTATAACCACCACCAGATACCGTGTTAGATTCTGCAGTCCTAAGGTATGAAAAGTAATAAATGGAGAGGAAATATCGGATGTATTATTTGTGCATGTGTGCAATCCAATCCAGAAACTACGAGGAAGCTCAAAACACAAATGATTTTAGGATCTCTCGAATCCCAGCTCAGACGCTGCTGTCTGAGCCCTTCCTGCTCATTTATTCCATAACATTTGTGTTATATTTATTTTTCATATATTTAAATCGCTAGGAGTTGTCTATAAACACGTCCTGTATAACAATCCCCAGTTTCATGTGGTACAGCTTCTAACGCGGCTTGAGCATTTTGGTTTCAGTCCCAATACGAGATGAAAATTTCTTTTTGGAGACTTTTCACAATGAGTTATAATTGTAAATGCGATATTAAAGCTGTGATATTTTGTGTTCATTACTTCAGCGTTTAAACATAATCATTCCCTTTACAGAATATTTTATTTTTTACTTTGTCGAAACCATCTTTTTATATTGAATCAATTATAAGGTGGATTCAGATTCAGAAATTCCTTTTTAAAAATTAATTATTTATTCAAAGGCAGAATAAAATAACTGAATATATAATTAAGCACTTCCTCTCAGAAATACTTCTTCCCCTTCAAGCAAAATGCTTCTTGAAAGCTTTTCCGTCTCCCTTAGTTACCAATAAACAGTTATCTAATCGATATCTGATGAAACACCAACTCCAATACTCAGACCATAATACAGATTCCAAGATGGCGCCCGTCGAAGCCCAGCGACTCTGGTTTCGCAGAATAGGAAACTATACACAATGGACATAATATAATCCATATTACGGAGCAGCGAGGTAACTCCTAAACATTTATCACTTTATACTTTCAACTAAAATGTGTAATAACATAAATAAAGAGCATCATGACAAATTCTAAGAGCTTATAACATTATATAGTAGCACGACCAGTACTATGCATTTTCCACCTTATACTTCCAAACAAAATTTAATTTATAAGGCATGACAACTCATAAGCATTAAACACAGCAAACTTTATCTTATTGGACTGTATCATCCTATCGTCTGTAGCAAGTACTAAAGTTTCTTTTACATTGTTTAGATGGTAACCATTTCTGGCAAGGACATACTGCTTATACTATAATATTTAAGAGAACTCACCAGATTGTCCAGTTTACTCCAATTGTCAAGTTTGAAGGTGTCAAGTTCCCTCATACTGCAAGATTCATTTAAAAATTTCCACTGGTAGGCTCATAATATTTCTTCTAGGTTATGAAATACTTTGAAACTTATTAAGTGAAGGAACATCAGTGAAGCTGGGATCTTGAATGTTATTGAAAAGAACGTAACTGATCGTCTTTAATAATGCCTATCAATGGGTTAAAATCTCCTCACCACTCCGGATTTTAAGGACTCAAAACTGTCAATAACATCTTGTGCACACCAAATATTAAAATGATCTTCGCTCTCTGTAAAATGTCTTGGATGCATTCTTCAGGATTTCGTATTTTCTGGTTGAACTTTAATGTGTGATAGGAGGCTGATTCTTAAAAATCGTGGGGTAGGCATCATCTATTAATTTTTGTACTTTTCGAAGGGCACGAATTGGTTCACCATCATTTACGGGAAATATGTCTTCCTTAACCTCAAAGCACTGTTCAAAATGATGAATAAAAACTACAGTTTTGTCATTTACTTTAAAATCTTTACGATGTATGATCCTGATCCACTTATCCCATTACGATTTTTCCTTCGCAAATTTAAATGTCGTGTGAGGTGCACTACCATAATTAGATTGCAGCTGGGAACACAACAACGATGCATTTCGACAATACTTCACTATATATATATTTCGGTAAACGTTATCACTTTATGTTAAATACTTAACTATAAACTAACTCGTTAGTCACTAATTGCCACTGTAATATGAATTACATTAATTCTTCAAACACACATTCAAAGTAAACAAACACACACTTTACTCTGTAGATATAACCACAACATAACAAGCTGGGCCACGAGCGCCGCCATTTTTCCTACAATCGATTCTCGTATTATGGTCTGAGTATTGGAGTTGGTGTTGTCTGATGTTTAAAACCGCGTCTCTTTTGTTTTTATTTTATCAATAACTACGCTTATACTTCATTACAAAAACAGTTTAACACCTCTAAAATTTCAACCAATATTCCAATAAACAATTTCTGCTTGACGCCATTTTTAAACAACGTCTGGAACTTGGTATGCTTTCTCCTTTGCAGTTGCTGAATAGTTTTATTACAAAAAATGCTGATATATAGACGAAAACTAAACTTAATTAAGAGTGAATCATTATTAAAACCTTAATCTGGTTTCTTTTTACAATTACACTTAGAATTTCTCTTTGTCGTTCGTTGCTACCTTGAAGCACTTACATCGCTTGTACTGTTTTGATTTCTTAGGCAAATACTGTAGTGCTGAAATCCATACCACGTAATAATTCCAATTTATTTACTCATTTATTTAATTTGTTTATTTATTTGTCTATTTACTCATTTAATAAATTAGCCAGTCTTGGTAGCGTGGTGGTAGCATGTCTGCCTCAGGTTCAAGAGGTTCCGAGTTCGAATCTCGGTCAGGGAGAGTTATCTGGATAAGACTTTTTCCGGGGTTTTTCCTTATCCTGTAAGACGAATGTCGGGTAACTCTAAGCTCCGTGGACCCCGGACTCATTTGAACATCATTTCATTCATTCCATTCATCGTCCGATATGACGGAAATTGGAGGACGTAAATTACAAAAAGAAGGTTACTTTATTTGTTCCCAATTATTAAATTTTATGCAAATTAATTGTTCTTCCTCACTAGCCGTGTGTAGGACAATGTATGGAAAGGTAGAGTCAGAATGAAAAAACATTACTGGGAGTTGAACCACGGATTTTCTGGTCTCTCCGGCTGCTCTTAAACACTGAGCTATCACTATCCGAACTATGAAGCCCAGAACTTAAAGTACTTACAGCACAGTTAAGTCGCCAGTAAGGCAATTGTGTCACTTATGAGAACTCCTAGTAGTTTACCGGAGAAAACACGAGTCACTTGGAGAATTCAATGTCATGCCGGCATGTTAGCCATGGTATCTCATTTGTTAAGAGCAGTGGGACGGAGACTGGAAGATCTGTGTTTCAAATCCCGGTTATGACAATGAATTTTTTAGTTTGACTCTACCTTTACATATACAATTTAAGTTTATTTTCTTTGTCTGATTACAACTTTACTGCCAGCTTCACTTTATTGTTCCTAAGTACTTAAACGTGCTGTAGCATATAATCTTTGACCCATTTCCATTAGTATCATGTACTACTCCGACTTGGGGCCCAAATGACCTTGTTGTCGACGGGCCCTTAAACACCACACACTCACTCACTGTACTCCGTCTTGGTTACATTTATTGTTTCAGAATTCTTCTTTTAGTTTTATGAAAACATATTTATAATTTTAAACTCCTGAAAATAATGTTATATTGGGAAAATTTAATGAATTCAACGAATCGTCATTTGTCTGCCCATGTATAGACACACATTTCCTTCTACAAATAAATACCTAAATTTAATCTAGATTAGCTTGAAGGAATATTAAAATGAAAAGAGAAAGGATCCATGAAATACTAATTGATTGGTAAATCCTTGACACCACAAGCAATGTGCTTGTTCAATGGACTTGTCAAATGACGCCAAGGAGAAACCACGACTTTGGGAAGGCTGTGGTCAGCCTCTGGCAGGCAACCAAAGCATGAAGAACTTCAGCCCCATGAGGAGAGGTTATCACTTCAGTTAACCCCTTCGCTCGGGCCATAAATCGCGGTTCTAAACCCAAGAAAGGAACAAGGAGCAACCATTTGTCTGGAACGTGCTGAACCTGACGGAAGTGTAAGAGTATTTTCTACTACCTGAAAGATTCTTTATTTCTCTCTAATCCCACGTCACAGTGTAACTCATTCAAAATTATTTTTTTATTTTCCTGTTCCTTATTGCCCAAATCCATAGTTTTATAACATAACATTTCCGAAAATTGACCTGTAAAATTACTAAAACTTTTAAAGGCTCCCATAACAATTACGAAAGGTACCTAACACAAATTTGTGTTAGGTGTTAACTGTGTAAAATTTTAAATTAGGATATAATTTCCATAAAAGCAGAAAAATGTCCACAATAATGTAGAGATAAAAATTAATTTAATTGATATATACTAATCTAGCAAACTATCTGATACACGCAGTTTTTTTCTTTTTTCTTTCTTTTTAGGTAAGACATCAGAGCTTAAGACAAAGGCAACAGCAAGCTTACTATGCATTTGATATCGCGAAACAGGGAAAAACTGATCGATCCGGTTCCTATTTGCGGAGATGAATTCGTAAATGTGATGATACCTGCAATTCTGGCAACAGCTCCCTCCATCCACAAGCAAGTGTTTTTAGACCCAACAGTAAATTCTAAGGTGACTTGGATAAATAATGTGCAATTTCTTAACTATTAGCTGAATAGTGAACTTAATGTTTGAACAGTCCCTTTCAAAAAGAACTCCCTGTACACACATTTAAATGTAACAAAATGATTAAATTAAGATATAAAGGGCAAGGAAGTGAGAATAAATCACGTAACATAAAAAGTCTAAAAATAAAAATGATGAAATTGACCAAAAATGACCTTATGAATATGTATTTTCATAACTTTTGTGCATTTTCATAAGACCTTATGTACGGCTTAGCAGTGCCTAAGATAAAACTACTTTAGGTTGATATCATGGGAATCAGGCTCTTGCTTATTAAACGTAACTATTAGACGATATCCTTATTTGAACTTACATTTGATATTTAAGCTACATTTTGTATAAAGCTTTGGGGAAAAGCTGAATAGCGATTAGCAAAGTAGAACTTAATTTTCAGGTGACACTTAAATCTTTCATTTATCAAATGTTCTCCCTATGAAAGTTATCTAGACAACTTAAAAATATATCTGTTCTGAATGGAATTAAAATCTAAACGGTATCTCAGTTGAAACTTACTGGAACCCTCTAAGAAATATATACGAAATGGTAGCAGAGTGTTCATTAATTTTCTGTGTGGTATGATTAAGTGAAGATCCACACTTCAGGTTCTAGCTCGGCTAGTGTAAGAAATGGATATAGCATGAATTAATCTTTATCGAAGATAATTATAAGGATTGGATATTAAAAAATAACACTTGAATTACTATAAGTTCTTCTGCATTGTAAAATTTCTCCTACAGAAATTGCTTTGTAGATTTACTGGGTTGCTGGAATCATATTATAAGCTTTAATGTGTGTGAAGTTATTTCGATATGGTAGCTTAAGCGTTAAGAGCGTCGGTAAGGAGAATTATAAACCCAACCACGGCACTGGCTTTCTGAAGTATTTCAAGATTTTTAAAGTTTAAAGGTTACCATTAGGCAAAATAATGAGAAAGGAAATTATTAGCTGTAAATTATTAAGAATAATTAAACACTATGATAACACAACTTCACTATTACCTAATCACAATCACAAACCTTTGGGACCGGTTTCGAAGCAACTTTGCTTCATTTTTTACCTGCCAGCTTGTCACGGACGGCACTGACACACTGATTGGCTGACCTTGATCACTTCCGGAATTTGAAGAATAGCTCCCTATCTCACTGCCATCTACCGGGCACAAACTTATAATTGACATCTACTTGTGGGATATCAAGATTCATCACGTGATCTTTATTTTTCAAAATAAATATTTTCTCCCAAACCATTAAATCTATCGGTTCGTTCAAATGTTTTAATAATGTAATTTCTGGGTTTCTTTCATGAACAAAAATGATAATCCACTGCCGCTTTATCTGTCTGTTTATATGTAATATTTCTGAATGTTCCTTCCCTCTGGTTTCTAAATTACGTTTGGTCCCACCAATATATACAGTTATTTTTTTTTAGAGAGAGAGAGAGAGAAACTTGTAGTAAATTTTTATGCTGTATTTATTTTGATGTGCTAGTATTAGACGAGCTTCTTTAACATTTTTTTGGAATTTTTTATTTACCCATGGATGATAAGTAAGTTTTTTTTTTGAAAATATAATCATTTTTTACTTTTCTAAGAGTGGACACATCATTTATATCTTTCTGACATTTAAATTTTTCTAACCTGTTGTGTATAAAGTATTTATTAAATCAATTAATTAAAGCGATATTAATAATGTGTTTATATTCTGTATTAAATTCTTCCTTGTTTAGAGGTAAGTTTATCAACCTGTAAATCAAACTATTAAAACAGCAAATTTGTGTGACAAAGGGTTGAAACTATTATTCTTATATAGTTATCTATGTGAGTTCATTTCCTATAAATGCCATAGTTTAATTTATTGTTATTTTTTATTATCTTTACATCCAGAAAGGGGAGGTAACCATTGTTTTCAATTTCTAATGTGAACTTTATAGCTTTATCCTGCAAATTTAGACGTTTTGAAGCATCATCTACGCGTCTCTCAGGAACTATAGCAAAAATATCATCCACATAGTTATACCATGTTTCAAAAATTGAAGGAAAAACTTTAGTGAGTTCCATTTCAAAAAAAATAATAAAATAAAAAAATAAAATATAATAATATTAAAAAGGTCAGCAAGAAGAGGTGAAAGAGGACTACCCATAGTTACTCCAGAAATTTATCGAAAAAAGTTTCCATTGAAGGTAAAAAAAATTTGTTTAAACACACTCTATTGACTCCTTATTCAAACCTATAGAAATTAGCTTAATTTCTTGTGGTAAATAATAATATTTTATAATATTACTATATATTAATAATATATTAATAAAATTATTAATAATAAATAATGGTTATTTATATATCTGTGAATTACTTTGAGGTGTTTCTTAATAGCACTAAAGGATAGGTTAGCTTCACTGTGTAAAATATTGACATCCCTTCATTAGCACTGCACACTGTGATGTGTCACCCTCCGGGGCATAGGAGCAACACAATTGCCTCTCGTTCCCGAGGTCGCGTGTCCAAATCCGTCGGAGGATGGTGAATTATTTTCGGGCGACTTGGCTTGCTTCGTAAGGAAAGAAAAGCCCGTTGTACCAAGTTATAGATCTACTTAAGAGAACTCAAGCCTGATAAAGAGGCCACCTGCAATATTAAGCGTTCATTGATGCCCAATATGTAACGGGGCGATGAGAAACACAGTTAAAAGGCATACATAAAAACCACATAGGAATACTGGACATGAAAAAGAGGTACCTGTGGTTCCTTACGCAGAACCTTCATTCTCTAAACCGGAAGTAAATATTGCAAAAATTTGAGGAGGGGATAAATTCGACCTCTTATCATTCTGTTTATTGTTTTGAAAATCTATACTACAGGTTTAGACTGACACGAATTACAGGCCACAAGATTAAAACATTTTCCATGAGGCATCCTACAAAGTAATTATCAGGTAATCTTTCTGCCATTTGTACTTTTCGATAATTTTTTACCACAGGCAAAGATCTCGAAAGCTCTCAAACAGTGCAAATAAAATGGAGTTCCTGATAGATTTCAGGAACAGAAGTATTGGTGTCTCCTCTGCTATAACTGTTTATATTGGAACTGTGTGTACCTTCCAAGCCGATTCATTGATTTGCAAAGAAAATTCACTTTGTAGCTTTCTTCAAGAAATTGATTCACTGACAATTTACTGAAGGCGGTCGTTAGCTGCCGCGCTGATAAACGCCTCTATAGAATTCTCCCTCTTTGATACGATGTCCCTATCTTTTGACACCAAGAAGTTAACCACTCATTAAGGCTGATGCTTGCCGCAAGGAGAGACAAACCCTAGCCGCTGTTTCCTGCCAACTAATGTCGAGTGGTATTTCCCTTCACCTCCCTCTTATTGTCCTTCCTCATGTTTGAAATGCTCTTCCATCGCTTCCTTTTACAAACAGTCCCACTTTTTCCTTTCTCTCTCCTTCCTTCATCACAGTCCAGTGAACAATGGCCCGAGAAAGATAGCTTCCCCACCCAACAGCAGCAGCATCTTATACCTCGTTTCACAGTTCCACTTTGCAGGGAGATAGAGAGGAAGAGCATCGTCGTTGTGGTCCATTACTGGCTGTGCACAGCATCCAACGGTCTCCATTAGCTCGACATCTGCTGCTGTTGATACCGTACCAGGGTTGATGCTAAATCTTGATGGTATCGAACAGAGGGTGGCAAACTGATACCACCTCCTTCCTTTACTGATGCCCAAGTGCTGCCTGGAATTTATTGAAGCCATTTAGATCATACGGTTCCCTTCACGATATAATTTTTGTCGCGCTTCTCACCTAGTAATTAAGGTATACTTAGCAACCTCAGCAAGGCGGGTATCTCCTGGCTTACAGAGGCTCTGACTTCTGATAAATAGTTATACCAGGTAGGCCAGTTAAGCCGGCTGTGTAGGAGGAGATTGTATCACAGAATGATCTGGTGTAATGGTTAATCTAAATGTGCTTAGTAAATTAAATACCACACAGTTGTTTATAAATTTGCTAGTCTCCTCTACAAGAAAATCTGGTATGTTTAATTTACACGATTTTCTCTACCCACTTTGCTTATACAACTGCAACAATACTTCAAATGCCTGGGTCCGTAGCTCTGGCGGTAGAGGATCTGCCTGCCGTGCTAGGGGTCTCGGGTTCGATTCCCGGCGGTGTGGGTGAAAAAAGTTTTCTCCGTCCAAGATAATTCCTCATCTTCCCCAGAGTCTGGAAGTGTGAACGAGAGTGCGAATGTATAGGTGATTTAACGATTAAAAAAAGGCCCAACGAATACGAGTTAACACGTATATGTTAATATACCTTAAAGGAAACACGGCCGCCGATATGACCATTGCAGTTAAAGGCGGGGTATAAATGGAGTCAAATCCCCACCCCCACCGCCGGGAATCGAACCCCTAGCACGGCAGACAGATGCTCTACCGACTGAGCTACGGGGCCAACCTGATATTTTGTTATTCTGGTTCCATTGCATAATTAATAATAACGTTACAGTTTTATTTTTTATTTTTTGGTAACGGATAAAATTAGCATGTGACTAGCGAGGTTTGATGTTTACTATGATCTGAAAATTTGAGCCCTCGGAGCTAACCCTTCTGGTGTTATTTTTTTCATGAGTCCCAAAAATAACTGTTATCCGTTTTCTGATAATGGCCAAACTTTTGGGCTCTTTAGGATGAACAAATTTCTCAGTAACCTGTCAAGCCTTTATCTGTGCGCAGTTCTTCTGAACTTTCGTTTTCTGCTCACATTTATATGCCAAAGAAAGTTATTTTTTTTCATCACATCCTTTGACTGCTCTACATTGTATATTAAATGAAAATTGTTCGATGATACGAAGGGTAAAGCGTATTATTTGCTTCCCAATAAACTTGCAACAAAAGAGATAATCGATTTTACTTTTTTAATATCTAGCTGCAGAGTGCAGAAAAGCCGTGACATTTAATATCTGGTTGCTTGGTGAATTCCGCCTCTAGGGATAGGAAGAAAGGGGGCGTGTACTGGGAGGCTTGAAATGAACTGCCTGGTGCGGCGGAGGGGCGGTATAGTTTCAGCATCTGCACTTGATATTACGGAGAAAGCTGGGGGAAAGGTCTAGGATTCAGTCCCCTGGGGCTCCCTCTTTGCTGGAAGGAAGGAAGGGAGGAGCAGATACAAGGGTTGGGGGCTGGTGTCTTCCAAATGGATTAGCCTGCCAGCAATACCAACTCTCTTTCAAGGAGACAGTATTGTTATTTAAAGAATGCACCTATAAGCTGATGAAGACCACAGGGTGTACATAGGCCACATAATCGAGAAAACCGCAATAATTCATCCCACATTTCTTGGAGCTCTAACTTTAATTACTCTAAAACACTATACAGTCAGAAAATGTAATTCTTATGTTATTGTATTAATAGGTTCCTTCTCTCTCTCCTCTCTGTATGCGTGTATGTGTGAAAAATCCGTACATCTAAACAACTCTAATTAAAAACAAACATGCTATTACACAATATTTCTCACAATATACATATATAAAGTTGTTAAGTATGAGTGCGCAGACTTCAACATCAATTTCTTGATGTTAAACTGAAACACAAGTTCCTATACCATTTTTTCTAAAGTGCATAGTGGCATAAATAAAAACTCAAATTGATAAAAGTTTTGATCGCGAATATGTATACATATGTTTATCATTAGCTTTTGTAATTGAATAACTAGATACAGATAGAAAATATGGCAGGGTCCCTAAAAATTACTTGGATAGAGACTTACCCCGATAGGCCAGGACAACGAACTCGCTCCCCCACAGCGGAAAGGCAACAAGCCCAACTGCCGAGCCCTAATGGTCCCAGGCAGGCGATCCGAGCCCCAAAGGTCCCTGGCTGGCGGTCCCAAAATGGTCCCAGCAGAGGAGCGGAGATCGGCAACTGACCTACCGGAGGAGGAGTGGTTCACTCAGAGCATATGATCCCGCCATGCACCGCTGATACACCCACCGACACTTCTATCCTGAAAGAGACCACCAGGTGAGAGATGATATGAAATGATAATGGAGATGAAATGGAGGGACAGGAAATTCGGGGGATGTAATTAACCTACCCAGCATTCGGCTAGCGACCCAGGAAAACCCCCGAAAAAACATGGATCAGGTAGGTCAGCCACGGAAATCGAACCCAGGCCTCCCGAATGCGGGCCACAGACGAAACCGTCTGAGCCATCCCGCTCGGTAAAAGGAGTATTTTCAATGCTGAGACTTGAATCTATGTCATTCGGTGTTAGGGCACAGGAGAGGTCATAATCCCATTTAGCTATTTCGAGACTCTTGCCATATGTTACTAAAATGATTCGTTTAGACACAAAATGATATGAGATGACTGGATTCCTGCATGTCTATTGCAATTAAGTCGCGGGCTTACGCGTGGCATCCTGCAAATTTGCCGTAGAACGTTACGCTTGGCATTCCGCAACATTGGCGTGCGCGTAGAAAGAAGGTCGGGAATGTAAACAGTAAAACTACCTGCCACGACTCTTGGCAAAACAGCGGGTTCTGTCAGTGTTTCAGATGCGTCTAATGCATTCAGGACTAAGGATGGTAATATTTACATGCTTCTTGGTGATTGCAAGAAGCGACATTCATGAACACACACTTAGGATAAGTTGCCCAATAGTAGAATTCCAAACCCAAGAATTTACAGCAAAGAGTCTAACATTTTAAGTTGCAAGTATGCTCATTTTATGCATCTAATGTAAATAGATATCATGTTGATAACCGTAGCTTTATGAGTGATCATACCTTTCAACCCGTGCTTAAATTATTAAAAATGTGAAGCTGGGATTAATATCGCTCAACTTGAAAGTATTAAGCCTTACATCACGTTCATGTTGTAGTTATTGACTATTAAAAAGTTTTCTGGTTAGCAAATGTGTAGTTTAGATTTAATTTTACATGATATAACTGAATGAGCTATTTTCTTAATTGGATGGGATTGGATTGTTGGGAAGGGTTTCGGCAGCTCGACCAGACTGGTATTTTGTACCTGTGCCCCGAGATGATGATGATATTTGTATAAGGGCGCCCAAATGAAGTGGATGTCAGCGCTCTTAAAATTCATTCATGGCAAAATCCAGATATAAATGGTTCTAAAGCTTATTACAGGTGTAAATAAACTCCCAAGAAAACACATATACACAACAAAAACAAAAGTAAAATAAAAAGATATGTAAGGCCAACTAACAGCAATCCTTTTTTTCAACCTACGCCCCAAGTGGAGCACCCCGGGTAGGAGATGAGGCAAGAGGAGACAAAAGGTGGTCGACATCAAGGAGTCACTAAAGTACCGAGGGTGAGATCCCTGCGTTTTACCAGATAGAAACTCCCCGGCGGTGCGTTAAGACAATCGGCATCCCACCTGCCATGGCCCCGAAACAGTCATGAGGTCAGTTCGGAGACCGGAGGCCGCCTTCCCTGAGCAGAGGAGCGCTCCAGGCAGTCTTGCACGACCGGCATTCTGCCTGCTGCGCTTCTGAATCGGACCACTAGGCAGGCTCGGAGACAGAAGTTCATCCCGCCGGAGGAGAAAGCGTTTTTCTCAGAGCATATCATTCCCATGCACCGCCGAGATTCCTGCCGGCACTTCTACACTGAAAGAAACCACCAGATGAGAGATGACATGAAATGATAGTGGAGATGAAGTTGAGCGACAGGAAATTCGGTGGATCTAATTAGTCTACCCAGCATTCGCCTAGCGACCCGGGAAAGCCCCCTAAAATCCTATGGGTCAGATAGGTTGGTAACGGGAATCGAACCCGGGCCTCCCGAATGTGGTCTACAGACGAAACCGCCTGAACCATCCCGTTCGGTATTTTCCTAATTAATAGTTGAATATGGTATCCTTGATCAACCTACGGTTAGCTTATATCCAGCTTTGGGTTCAGGTCTCGTGAACATGAATGAATAGCTTAAAAGAAGAGCAGCCCACTTTTAGTTGATAAACACACAGGCACGTGGCGAACCGCTTTCAAGCGCTGGCCTAGGTTAGATTCACTCGTTGCCGGTGTAAACGCATACCTGACCTCAAACCAAAACAAAAATATATAATTTTGTAGCCCTACTTTGTTTCAGACTGTGCAGATGATGTATTCAACAATGCTAAACTGCCTTCTTTGTTCTTCAAGATAGATAAATTGTTATGGGAATTTACTGTGATATTTGGATGTCTCAGCAGGCGCACTCTACGCATAAATGCACACATTCTGCTCAAGAAAAACAAAATTGAGTTTTACCGAAGGCCCACGTTTCGAGTTTTTATGAATAGAAATAAAATATATAGTCCTATATGTACCAGCCGAGGGGGTTGACTCAATGCGCTGTGTGATCCGCTTTCAGCAGATACATGTTCTATTCCCGTGAGAAATCGAGCTTATTTTTCGGAAAGCTGGTAAGTAATTGCTCCATATCTAGTATTTTGTTATTTTTAAGTTTGTTTAGGATATATCTATAACGAATTTACTTTGAAATTTTTCCAGAAACTTGTAAAATAAGCAAAGACAGATTTTCTCACATCCATAATACCGTGATAGTTATTTAATCAGTGCTGCAAATGGGGAAAAAATAAATACCGCTATGACACCTGTCGAAGAAGATTAAAACAAGACGTGCGACTTAAAGTTTATTTTTTATTTATGCCCTCCAATGTTGAATCATATCGGAGGATGAATAGAATAGGCGAAATGATGCTAAAATTAGTCAAGAATATTGGAGAATGGTACCACGAAATCTGTGTGGCCGCTGTGGGAAAGAGGCAATTCAATTGTAGAAAATGCGTTTGAGATACATAAATATATGAATATACAAGTTTAGAAATGTGTTATTTGGTTCTCATTATTATATTTATGTACTAAAATTGAATGTTCCAACGTTTGTCTTTTCAATACGATTCGTCCGCAATGCCAATGCCATTCATACCCCAATTCAGGGAAATTAGAATTACTTTCTGCTCGGAGTAAAATTAAAAACAGAAAATTCTTCATAAAAACTTAGCATTTAATATAATCTAGAATGTACGGGCTTCAATATAAGGTGACACGTTTCATAATTATGTGACAAATAGGACTTTGGTGGAACATTTTGAAAATATTGATCGGATACACCCTTCGCCTACCTTAATTCTGGTGAACTAATTATTCTGGTGAAATAATTACTTTTACTTCAATTTGTGTATGTTATTTTTCATAAAATGTTGTATGGCAGTATAGTATATAAATTACTTTCAAGTAAGTTCTTTACTTTTTATGGAAAGGAATAGTTTCTTCAGAAGTTACCAGTTTCACAGGATTTTGAGTACTTATATGGAGAGTAAAATTTGTATCTTCGAATTAATCATTTCTTCCACACTAGCCGTGTGTAGGCTAAGGTTTGAATGAGTGGAGCCTGACTGAAAAACATAGTTTTACCTAAAAACGTAGTGGTTTAACTATGAAGCCTGGGACTTAAGTACTTAGCCATAGTAAGTCGCTACAAAAGGTGCGTGTCTCGTAGCATATGAGAACCCCTAGTGGTCAACCGGGAAACATATGAGTCAGTTGGAGAATTTTATGTCATGTCGGCACGTTGGTCATAGTAGCTCAGTGGCTTAGAGGAACTCAACAGAGAGCGGGAGATACGTGGTTCAAATTCCGGCTATGGCATTGAATTTTTCAACCTGGCTCTAGTCATTTATATCTTCGTATTTTCTCTGAATATGTTGCGTTAGATCACTTTCAGACACCTATTTTAAATATATATTTTATGGCCTCATTCATTTCGTTTACAATGAGGGGAATGAATCAGTAATTTATTATTTTTGAAGTCTCTTCTCGTGATGATAGGGTATGGATGTTTTCATAATCTGTACTTAGTTACTGCATTCAGACTCCTGTACATCCCCAGGTCCACCCCGAAAAATATAGTAGACAAATGTGTTTGTATAAGTTCATGAAGCTTAAAGACAGTTAATACTTCATAATAAAGGTTTACACAATCGAAATAAAAATAAACCATAATGGCTGAGAAAGTTATAAGAAAGTAATATACTTCAAATGTGCTTATTTTTATATTCGCGAGACTTCAAAATCTGTATTTAACGTGAAAGGTACTACCATACGTAAATGGTGGCAAAAGTTAATAAAAAACATCTTTCTCCAAACACTCCTCTAAAAATTCAGGTCACTCGTGCAATGCTATCCTTGGAACTTCACTTCTTCATAACGATGATCTCAATAACTCATTAGATGTGCTTTCTTCTTGGATTGCGTATCACTAGATTCCCTCCTTTCTCTTCCTTCTAACAAGAAATATCACAAGGAAGGCGATGACGCGGAAAAATATCGGAAATGAAACATATGTTGCAAAAATATTGGAAATATCAAGAGAGAGCGAAGTTATGGATGATCCCTCGTAAAACTACCTATCCCATGTTGGAACAAAGATAAGACAGATTTTGGAAGGAACGGTAGAATAGAGGAATGGTAGTGCGGAACATATGACGAGAAAGTGTTTTAAAAGATTAGGAGATGTAATCATAAACACAAATATCGGACCGAACAGAATCGCTCCCAAATTCGAGAGGTAAATTTATTTAGCTTCGTCTGTTCTGTAGCTACAAATTCACGATGTCACGGTGGCAATATTTGTATAATACAAAGTTAATCGTAATGGACAAACATGTATTGGTTTAACCCCGAATCCATATCGCAGAATAGACATGACTGATTGACTCTGTTTTGTGAAAAAAACATCCACGTAATTGAGCCAGAATATGTTTGCATTGCGTCAGAATTAGGCCTCCGAGGAGGAATTCTTATGTTGATACTCATTTGTTAATTAAATTAAACTAAGTCTCCTTAGGTAAAATTTATATAACGTTTCTTCTTCTGTATCCATAACTTCCTAATAATTTTAGGCAGGAAACTGTTCTAAATGCAGCAGTCAGTGCATTATCTTATTTTCCTTCATAACCAATTCGACTAGTTGAAATTACTCTTAACATAGTGACGAGTCCGATGTTTGCACTCATGCCCAGGATTTGTTACATATCTCCTGGTAGATACTGTGGGAATATGAGAAGAGGTTAAGTTTAAGTGACAGTCTAATCTTTTAAGATTAAGTTGCTATAACATGGCTTTAAAACACAATCATCTCTCATGATCAGAAGAGCACAAGTGCGTACACAAGCAAATAAACAAACAAAATTAGGAGAAAGAGAAGACTTTTGACTTCAGAAAAGGTAAGTATGGGACATTTCTACACAGTATCAAGCGATATCTCAAAAATTGTAAATTACACCAAAACAACAATAATATGATAATAATATATAATGATAACAACACTAACAGTAATAATTTATCCCCTACAGTTTACTATACACTTACACAGAAAGCCATTCAGAACTGCAACACAAAAATTTGGTTCCAAAGGCGCGAGAAATGATGGTAGATGGTTAATTATTCTCACCGTGGTTGAAAATCTTGAATAATTCTTGTAGATGTATGCCTCCACACTCTGGAGCAATGAGTCTTATGTCTGGCTGTAGTATCGAAGTGAGAATAATTTTTAGAAAATAATAACAACTTTTTCCTTCCTTCCAAATCTTGGAATTTATTCCACAAAAACAATTAATATATCTTATTACAATGTTAAGATCTGTAAATTATATTCTTTTATAAAATGCTCAATACTGCATTTTTGCAGTTTAAGATTCTGCAGACCTGTAGATCGACAGTACACATCCTTACCCTTCAATGATCTGACGAAGAGTGACGCCAAAGCTATTTGCATATTCTCGAATCTCTGCATACGAAGCTTCTAGAAAAATTTAAATTACGTTTATCCCATTGGTCCAAGTCACAAAATCACGTTTTTTTTTGTCTGTTTTGCAATTTACGTCCTCCAACGTTAAGTCATATCGGACGATGAACGTGAGGCGGACATGCTAGCATCTACGCTACCGAGGCGGGCAACAACGTTACGTAATCACATTATTATAACAACCAATAGGAATACTGTTACGTAAGTTTTTCATTCACTTTCTATTTTATACAGATTACATTTTCTAGAACAATCCAGAACAAATTCTCAAATATATGAAAAATTATGAAATAGCCGTTACACAACGAAGAGGACTTCAGAAATTATACCGAAAAATGCAAAGTGGACATTTAAATTGTCATAAAGTATCTTCACATACGATAATTTAATCAAAATAATCAGAGACACGTTGAGGAAATTAAGCTATTCGAAATACTTTCCATGCAAAGACTGGCTTGGAATAAAGGAAACCGTTCCAAAATTTGGAGAGATGATGATCAGGTTTTGATTAGGATGGTGGATGACAGAGATGGTGGATCAGATTATGAAGAAGGTGAGACATGATGATTTGATGGGTATAATGTACGTAAACTGGTACAAAGATGTATTTCTGCAGATTATAAAAAGTTGCTCAGTGTAATAGTCTCTTCGTCCTTGGCAATAAGATATCTTAAAATGAAAACAATTAAGCTTATATAAACAACTGAAGATCTGACTCTGTGTCACTGACTAACTAGACAGTGTATCCGTGTCGACAATGTTAAGCTCACTGGTTGATAATGAAGCAAAGTTGCTTCGAAACCGGTCCCAAAGGATTGTGAATAAGATAAGTAATGATTTAGTTAATCTGGTAATTTCACATTAGCTCATTTTACACCTTATATGATTTTATTGTCTAAAGCCTAACACTATTTTTCTAAAATTTTATAATATAATTAGAAGAAAGTTAAATACGGGGGCTGTTCAATAAAGAATGATCATAATTTTTTACAGTCATAATTTTTCGCACTAAAATTCAATCTTATTATTTTCTGTTAGTTCAATGTAAAACAAACACGCCGTAGTAGTTCCATTGTTGGTACTCCTGGTTCCCGCCTGTGAGAGCCAGGCAAGTTCAGACATGTTCAGCATCGCCTACCGCTCCAATGGAGGTAACACACGAGGACCAATATGCGGCTTTGAAATTCTGCTTTCGTCTCAAAAAATCTTCAGTTGAGGCCTATACTGTTACAGGAGGCTCATGGAGAGTCTGTTATTATCTACAGAACAGATCGAAGGTAGTTTAAAATGTTTAAAGAGGGGAGACGATCAATTTCAAAGGAAGGTGGACCTGGTGCTCCAGTTACTGTACTTACGGAAGAAAACATCAACATTGCTGCTACCATTGTGAGAGAGGATCGACCAATTACCTTAAGATCACTTTCTGAAATACTGAACATTTCATTGAGTACCACCCACACGTTGATGACAGAAACATTACACATGAGACGTGTTTGTGTGCAATGGTTTCCAAGACTGTTGATTCCCAAACAAAAGGACATTCGCAGGAAGGTCTGCAAGCAGTTAAAGTTGATGTTAGAGGAAGATCCGGAGTTTCCTTGAAACATAATTACTGCTGATGAAACTTGGCTACATCTTTTTGATCCTGAGAGCAAACAGCATAGCTCAGTGTGGAAATCTCCTTCATCACCAACCCCCCAAAAAGTAAATGTGGTTGCTTCTCCTGGGAAAGTTATGGTCATCTCATTCTTTGGTATTCATGGAATGGTTTATCAGCATGTTGTACCTGCATACACATATCAGTAACTGGGCAATACCACAGGAATGTCCTGTAACCATTGCAAGTCCATATCAGACTACATTTCCGTGAACAGGCTGGATGCTGCACCACGGTAATGTGCGGCCGCATGTTGCCAGTGTTTTTGCTGAATATCTTACAAAAATCACCGTAAAGTGTATCCCTGACCCTCCCTATTATCCGAATTTAGCGCCATGTGGCATTTTTCTATTCCCTAACATGAAGAAACGCCTTCCTGGGAGGCATTATCCATCATCAGACGCAGTGGTGAAGGCTGCGGAGGTGATTTTGAAGATCTCTCAAAAATGGTTTCCAGCATGTCTTTGACAACTGGCAGAAACGCTGGGACAAGTGCATCGCATTCAGGGGCAACTATTTTGAGAAGGACATCGAAATTATGAGGATGAGTAAAGGTACGTTGTCAAAAGAAGTTGTCATCATTCTTTACTAAGCAACCCTCGTATTTACGAAGCTATTTGTAAATCGCGCTTTGATGTGCCAAAATTGCAATAAACATAGTGAGAGCCATATTCAGAAATGTAATTCTGACTCATTAAGGAGAGCTGTAGAACTTGTTAAAAGAATGAGTAAAGTATTTGTAATTATACAAGTTCATACATTGTAAACATTTTATAACAATGCTGATGTTTGTTATTATAAACATGCCCTGACAGTTGACTGAAAATACACTGGATAGAAGAAAGTAATAGATTCTGTACATGCGTTGTGGTTAATAACGTTGCCGCAGTTTCGGAGGCGCTCTCGCTTTTGAATAGCAAATAAATACCAAAAAAAAAACTTTGAGGTTTCAATATCCTGTTCTCATTTCGGTCCTCGTATCAGCACAAAGTAGCATAGGAGTAAAGAGATACACTACAGCTTTAGCTTTATTTTTTTCCGGTTTTAGTTCTTATTTTCTTCGTTATTCTTCCTTTCTTTCTTTTTCGTTTCCTCTTTCTTTCTCTTTCTCCTTGTATTCTTATCATGCTAGCAAACACAGGCAAGTTTTATACTCAGCAACTCGCCTCTGTGTGCTGGCGCATGTAAGTGTGTGTGCATGCAGGATGGAAGGAAGGATAAAGAAGAAACTGGAATGAGAAAGCCTCGGAGTTTTAAATCCCTGCTCAAGTAGCACGAACGGACAGAAACCAATTTGGCGGACTCGGGTTCGATATTGCTCAGTAGTCCCATAGGAGTTCTCACTCAACCTACCCAGAAAAAAAGGAAAGGAGGAAGCAATACAGATTTCCAAACCGCTCTGCAAACCATTTACCTACAAGATAAACTCCCAGGCGCTGAGCAACAAATAATCAGCCAATTCGAGTGAATATCCATTGATCTCTTGGCGGAAAAGTGAAACAGCAAATTAAGAATTTGTTATATCTCTCTATAGGAGTAATTTATAAGGTCTCTTTGCTGCAGAATTAAAAAGCATTAAAACCCCAGTATTTATTTTTGGGAATAGTATACAAATAATATTTAATAACAGGTTTTGAATATTTTAGTCGTATACAGTAATAGTGGCAACAATGTTTTTATGTGTCTCTATCAGCTGTAAAGTAATAATTAATCCAAGCTGATAATAATGTAATTTTTTGTGCAATTTACTCCTCCAACATTAAGTCATATCGGACGATGAATGTAATTGGTGAAATGATGTTCAGATGAGCCCAGGGTCCATAGAGCTTAGATCTACCAGAAATTCGCCTTCTAGAATAAGGGAAAACCCCGGAAAAAACCTTATCCGGGTAACTCACCCTGACCGAGATTCGAACTCAGGACCTGTTGAACGTGAGGCAAACACCCTAACAGCACGCTACCGAGGTGGACATGTGACTCTGTGATTTCATAGATTTAAAAGTCCGCGTTGCAGATATTCCAAATCTTCATTATTTCCGTAGAAATACACTTACAGATTACAGCAGAATTACGTTACGTACACAATCCCAATCTCCCAAGGTCGATGGCAATAACAAACAGCGTTCTGATTACACCTGTTTACCTCACCTCTCGTTACATATGTTTGCGACTGATTAGGCGAGTCATCGCCTTCTTAAATACCTCATTGATAAATTCTAGAGATTTCTGTAACAGTCACAAGCTTTTCTGGAAATAAGAAGACATCGAAAGTTCTATAAAACAATCAAGTCGTCACCAGAATGTTCCAATTACTTCACTTATCTGTGTCGGTAAGTCTTATCTCAGTGATACACCATCCGACTGTTATCTTTATCTGCATGCTCTTTGTGTACACAAGCCGCGCTTATCTCTCGGCACCGAACTTTCTGTGCCTTTCGCCGTGACAATAATAACAAAGAAGAGTATCTGATGTGTGCTATATGTGAGTTAGAGGACAACAGTCGTATGATAAAGTACTTGTAGTGCGCTTGAGTTAAGTTTTAATTGTAGTTCTTCAAAATGTTTAGTAAATTCGAACAAATGTGCTTCATTAAAATTCATATGGACAGGTGAGAATGTTGAATAATGTCTTACAGAATTACTGGAAGCTTGTGGTTGAGAGAAGTTATCATATACACACTGGGCTAGGTGGACACCTGCATTTCGTAGAGTTAGGGAAAATGTTAATGAAAGACATGGAGCTAGTAGATCGCAAATAGCAAGTGCCGCATGTGAATGCTACTATATCTGGAAGAACACTACTGTTGGACTTATATTGAAGTAGCAAGCCAAGATGGAATTGACTCTGGTACAAAAAGCAGTTAATGAATGTAAAAATTTGCGCCCAGTGTGTTTAACACTTTCCTATAGAAGAAAACATGTGACAGGGAAGAGAAGCAGCAAGACTGCACTTAAGATTGTAGAGATCTTAGATGAAATCTGATTCACAGCTACTAATAAAAATTTAAGAGACAATTAAATGAATGGCGACATAAAGACTCCCCTAAAATTATATAGGATTAATTGGATCTAATGAAGGTCATGTTCATAGTTTTTGACAGAGTTCTTGTTACTTATTCAGTTACTGTGGTAAATCTTATGAGCGGTGCATACTACAATTGTTTCTGGAACAACATTTACAGAATGTTCACAATATAGAATAGGTATATGGAAGATTAGTTTTTAAAAATGTACGTTTCTGTACGATTAAAGCTAGCTTTAGGAAGTTATATGGTAAAGTACAAAGTTTTCCAACTTTTTAATGTTCCAGTTATACACCGTCTGTGACACAAAATATCATAACCCAGTACTTTACCTTTGGAACATATTCGCAAACTGTAATGACAATCAGAAGTTATCTTGGCCAAAGAAAACATTTCACACTTCAGCCAGGAATAGAACCTCTGGTTCTGAAGTTCACTTTACTATTAGATCAAAACAGTAGTCTTTGACCAGGTTTTATATTATAGTTGTACAATATTTTATCCAAGTGCGTTAAAAGTATATGTTTCTATATAATATATGAAAATACAGTGAAGATAACAAATTCCAGATTTTAAGTTCACTACCATATCATGATAGGTCAAATAGTGCAGATATGGGAATGTACATTTATGGCTAATGTTTAGGAAGTACGAAAAAGGGCAATTTTAAAAGTACTCCATGCACCAGGTATGTGAAAATCATACAAGTGATCATTTTGACAGTAAAATTCAAGTATTTATTTTTCGATATGAACACATCGTGTGCCTTACTAACCCTTAGATAACCAATGTTACTTTAACCCTTCTCTTTCATGCCTTTGGACTGAAACGCATTAGAGATTTACAGTTCTCGTAATAAAGGATTAAAAATACACTGTAATATTCATTCGTTTTAATTAATGAAGACATGAGTACAGAAATCTAATGGTCTCCCACGTAATATTTTGAAGCTTTTACTGCCTAATTTGAAAGAGAAAAGATCCTTAATAGTGAATTGAGCATACAATTTCTGATGTGTCCAGTTTATATGGCAGTTACCCTTCTCTTTTTATATTTACTTCGTGTTAAGTGATCACATCTGATTACACATTTATACATTTGTGTGTGGGTATATACAAAGAAAATATCAGAATTTTAAGATTGGGTTCGCTATCGAATGGTGCAACATTTCCATGCTGTTTGCCACTAAAGAAAAAGAAACAATATTTTGCGACTTGTAAAAATTAATATTAATTGAAAATGAAGACAGATAACAAAGGATGCCACGGAACTTTTTAACCAACTAAAATGTATCTGAAATAATACAAATGCTTTAGCTAGTTAAATTATAAAAAGTGTGTGTACGTTCAGAGATCTATATACCTTGTATGGCACGTTCTTTCTATCTGTAATGGTTGCAAAATTGGACAAAATGCTTTCTAAGTGAAGAAGATACTTCAGGCTAGGCGGTGCAATCCGAGGTATTCATTTTATTTTTAATATAAATTTATTAAATAAAACGTATATATTTTAATTGTTATATATGTTAATTAAAATCATTAGAACTGTATATGATAAAATGGAAAATGAAATATTTATCTTTTGAAGTGATATTTGTGCTAATGAAATTTTCTTCATAAACACTATGTTGCATCTTTCAAATGTTTGGAAGTGTTTATTCATGAGTTACGTTTGTTGCTTACAGGCAGTCAACACAAGGTAGGTGAAATTTTAGATGAAATTTTTAAATTTATTTTAGATGAAATTAAAACACTTAAACAGGTATTCTCGTTAAAGTATCAATATCAAATTTATGGGTGGAGTGCAAATCCCCTAATGCACTGTTAGGCTTTTCCAATATTGAGGTTTGAGGAATGCTTTAAGTAATGAACGTTCTTAATAATAAGGTGGTAAAGCAAATTCCTGACTATATTTGAAAAAAATCTCCCATAGATATTTAATGTCCTATAAATCAAACACACGTATGTTGCACCCTGCTGTGTAAATGTAACCAATAACAAAATTAACAAATTAGCAAGTGATTTTTAGAAACAAATCACAATAGATCTTTCGTAAAAAAGCCTTTATTATTTGTGGATTACTCTATGGTAAAGAACTGAGGGATTAAATAGAATATAGAGGGAAAATTGTTCTTTTTACCTCCAAATTATTGCACATTCCTGTTTTATTCTGTCAAATTTTTCTACATAGGTAGATCGAGATTGATAATTTAAACATTTATTTGCAATGAAAGCATTTTGATAGAATTCCGCGTATCTTTGAATACGAGGGCAGTTCAGAAAGTAACTTCCAATCGATCACAGTGCGGGTAGTGCGGGGAGTAGCGACGCCATCTGTGCATTTACGCACTCAGCAGGTCAGTCGGCATCAAGCCGTGGTCGAGTGAACATCGTATCTGCGCTAGTTTAGTGTTTGTGGCCGTTTGAAATGTGTGCTGCAATAGAAAACGCCGCCAAATGTGAAGTGCGTGCTGTTATAAGGTTTTTTAAAGCCAAAGGATATTCTGCAGCAGCTATTCATCGTGACTTCCGGTATCGTTTTTTTTTTTTGCACGATAACGCCCGTCCTCACTCTGGTCGCAGAACAACAGCCCTTCTTGAGTCCTTCAAGTGGGACGTTGTCAACCATCCACCTTACAGCCCAGATCTGGCGCCAAGCGATTATCACCTCTTCATGCATATGAAGACATGGCTCGGGTCCCAGCGGTTTGATGACGACGAAGAGCTCAAAGATGCGGTCACAGGCTGGCTCCAGGCACAAGCGGGTGATTTTTATGCAGAAGGAATTTCAAAGCTTGTGAACAGATACGATAAATGCCTCAATCGTTATGGAGACTATGTAGAAAAATAGTGCAAAGATGTAGTTGTAAGATGTATATATTAAAATGTTTTTATTTAACTTGGTGAATTTTTTGCAATCAACCGGAGGTTACTTTCTGAACGGCCCTCGTACATTAGTATCTAAATCTTAAAATCATTTTATTGAACATTTGATGTTAAATGTCGGATGTTTCTATAATTGGACCCAGCCTATAATAACAAGGATCCACACGTGGAAATAGCAATAAAGGATGTCAACTTACAGCTAATGGTCTTTACCCAGCGAACCAGAGCACCCGGTAACAAGCCATTACAAGGTGTCTGTTCTAATTGAATGAAAACACAGAGCTAGGCAATGTTAAGCTATAAGCAGAGGAAGCTGTGATGAACGAATAAATGAGCGGATGGAAGTATAGATGAAAGGATAAGTGTGCGGATATGAAAAGCTGACAGAGGAAGTGAACAATTTGTAGCTGTAAGACAGCCATTGTTTTTACGTAAAATAAAGTTATAAATACAAGGTAAAGGTATTTCATGTGATGCAGTAACTAGAGAAGCTCGTAATTCAATTAATTTTTAGTTATGATGCAATTAATAGATTTCATTGCAACTTAGTTAATTGCAACAGTTTTTAATTAATTGTTTCTTTAATATTAAAACGTAAAACATAGACGCCTATATAAAACACATAGATACAAATCCTTTTATAAGACATATATTTGGAGAGAAAGAGTTTTATTTTAAATTATTAATTATTTATTTGATATTAAAAGTTTATTTTAATCGCTTAGACGAGTTATCCCGAAGAGGAATGGCTACATATTGTCACCCAATTATCGGAAGGCACGACCAACTGGAGCTGGGTGGGCAACAGGAGGCATTTAGGCCACGCTTACACATTTATCTATGTAGCGCTCACGGAGGGAATGGTTAGAAGAGCGGCACGAGCCCTGTACCGTCTCTTTCCCCTCCCCCTGACCTCAGGAACCATCGGGATGATTTTCCGAGCCGCGAAGCTTCCAGAAACAGCGATCTTCCTATATAAGGCCTGCAGTGGACGAGTCAGTTCAGTTCTTGGTGACCAGCCGCGAGAAGTGCCGTGCTAGAGAACGGACTGAAAGTCTGTGTACGTGTATCAGAGGAGTTGTACATAATTGTGAGTGTGGAGTGGACCTGCGACAGACGAACTGGTGGATTGTAATTGTGTGCGCTACGTAATTCTATGTATTCGGCAAGTGTTCCAACTGTAATTCGGTGGCAATAAAGAACAGTTTGGGTTTGTGCAATTGGACTTTTAATTTCACGAACTAACAAAGCCACATTATATGCCAGGTGAGTCACCTGCCCTATTTATTTTGAATGTATACAACGTGCTAAGCGACACATGTGAGGTACGTCTTTCTGAATGTCCTCTAAAGCATGATTTACAGAACAGTTTATAGAATATGGGGTAGACAATCAGTGCATAAGTGTTTTATGGGACAGGCAGCAATCACTATGCACATCGATTCCAAAACCATTTTACCCAGACAGAGAGTGTTCCAGTAGAAATTTTAAACGTGTTTACAAAGTTTTATACTTCAGCTTACATTCACACACACACACACACACACACACACACACACACACACACACACACACACACACACACACACACACACCTTTAAACAAGCGTCTGCAGGTACAACCTATCAAATGCCTCAGCTGAAACACTGGAACACAAAATGGCAGATTGCACAGTGGGACTAGTTGGATTTAAATCTTCGGCCAACATGTGTTTTGGTTGTACAGCAATGTCAAAAAATGCTAGGTATTAGGTATATTGTTTTCCCTTCTGTCACAAATTACGGCAGGTTTTAGCTCATACAGTTTTTTTTATTTGTACTAAAACTAGAAATACGAGCTCAAAGCTCTGAAGCTACAAATATCGTGTAAAGATCCGAGGTGGAGTCTGATGTCTGCGATCACTTACTGGTATAGGTACCTTCCCGCGCAAGGCAGCGTTGGCTAAATGGTATTATACAGGTCTTCTCACCTTTCTGCCACTTTACATTTGTTTCAAATCCTTCGTGTTCAACTCAAAAATTTCAATTGTCCTTTGTTTTTCCTCTAATGTAATTTGATAACATGACACAAATAACATTCTGACAGAATGAAAGAAGTTAACAAATTGCAGGAGAAAAATATGGGATAAAAAATGGGACAGTGTGAGCAAAGAGTTAGTAGCGTTACGTATGCTAACGGTGATGAGTGAAAAGAAAAATATATGTATAGGAGAATTCTTATATAAGTTAAGAGAAAAGTGGATTAGGGTAAAAGATGCGAAGGTCAAGAAGAAATAACACTAAGCTGCTCAGGAAAACCAAAGTCTTATGGCCAGGGGACCTGAGTCAGCGAGTAAATCTTAGGTCAGTAATTTCATATATTTGTACGGAATGTGTAATAGTATATGTTTGATGTTAAAGTCAATGTAGTGAAATCGTAATAGAAATTGTACAAATAAATATCAAATATCATATCATAATTAACAATTTTGGAAATTAATTGTTCTTTCACACTAGTCGTGTGTAGGACACGCTATGAAAGGGTAGAGCCAGACTTAAAATTTCAATGCCATAGCCGGGATTTGAACCAGGATCGTTTCCGTCCAGCCGCTCTAACCATTTGAGCTATATGGCTAACGTGCCAACATGACATTAAATTCTCCAACTGACTCGTGTTTCCCCCGGTAAACCACTAGGAGTTCCATGAAGCTCGGGTCTTAAAGTACTTGCAGCATGGTAAGTCGCCATAAAGGTAGTTGTCTCATGTGTTTATGAGAACTCCTAGTGATTTACCGGAGGAAACACGAGCCAGTTGGAGAATCTAATGTCATGTTGGCACGTTGGGCATCGTAGCTCAAATGGTTAGAGCGGCTGGACGGAAACCAGAAGATCCGTGGTTCAAATTCCGGCTATGGCATTGAATTTTTCAGTCTGCTCTACCCTTTCATAGTGTGTCCTACACACGGCTAGTGTGAAAGAGCAATTAATTTCCATTAATTGTACCTAATAGTGGTCTGAACTATAAAGCCCGGGTCTTAAAGTACTTATAGCATGGTAAGTCGCCATTGAGGTAGTTGTCTCATATGTTTATGAGAACTCCTAGTCGTTTACTGGGGGAAACACGAGTCAGTTGGAGAATTTAATGTTATGTTGGCACGTTGGCCATAGTAGCTCAAATGGTTAGAGCGGCTGGATGGAAACCAGAAGATCCGTGGTTCAAATCCCGGCTATAGCATTGAATTTTTCAGACTGGCTCTACCCTTTCAATAACATTTTTATTACATTATAGGTTTTCACAAAATACAATAAACGCCAAATTTTCCATTGGTAGTCAGTTATATATTTATAGTTCGTAGCAGATATTTTATTATGGTTGGTATTGTACTTGACCCATGCAACCAAGTTTGAAACATTTCGCATATTAAAGTGAAACATCAGACTTACGCGTGAAACAAAACTGTTATATTAATGTCCTGGACAAGCTCCTAAAATGATGAAAGCCAACATGATTTAGAGCACCAGATATGGTAAAGATAATAAGGCTCACAAATTAAACGTAATTCTTAATTAAAGATAAAGAAAAAGATAGACCGTAGTTTCCCTTTGAAAGGCAAGGTCCTCTCCTACATGCCGTTAGAGTGAGTTCGGCGCAACTTACATGGTGAGCTAGTTCCTGTAGATTCCCAATTATGGTATTGTAATTATTGTGTCTTTAGTTCACAAGAGAACCAATAGCCACAATAAATAAATTAGTAATTAAAATCCTGACAATGTAGACTAGGAGAAATGAAACAGAAAAGAAACCAAAACGATTTGCCACGTATTCCATGTCGCTCTTTTGGAAAGTATTCTTTGTCACCTTGCTGGTATTATATACATGAAAAGATGTTTATTTAAGCGTTTCGCAGCTTCTTGGTCCTCATTCTGGGCGTAAGTATTATTGCTTGTTGCGTACAGTACCAAATAGAAGGGCAGAGTTGCAGTAACGACTTTTGTGCTATTAGATTCAATCTTTTCAAGTTATACTGTAAACTGCGGATTGTAGAGATAATAATAAACAGGGGCAGCTGATTCACCTGTTATACAGATGGGTCCAGAATAGAAAAAGGGGGAACAATTGATGCTGGGATACACTTTTTTCAGCATATACATTTCTAGGAATAGAACATATCGCTTTTAATGGGGAAGAGAAAGCAATTCAGAGCGTCTTGACGTAACTACATACCAGTCATCCGCATTTTCAAAAGTCGTCATGTTACGTGATTCACAAGCTGTAATATTAGCTATCACTAACTTCACCAGCACATCTATTTTTACCACGATACTGAACTGTAGGAAACTGATCAGAAATCTCACTGCACAAAGCCAAGTAGTAGTCTTACAATGGAATCCCTCTCATTGTGGCATTACCGGATTGTCAGCTATGAGATAGACAACACCCTTGCAAAAGAAGCAACTCTAATCCCACCTTACTACAGCACTCTTCCGTTCGCTCGAGCAGCATCTAACGTACACCATACGATAAGGTAAACCCATTGAGACCTTCTAGAAAACAAAATAGTAAATGTGAATGGAAAGACGAAATACAACTCCTACCGGATTGGCCGAGAAGGGAAGCAGTTGCTAAATTCCGTCTAACTACAACACAGGTTTCTTTGGTTAAAGATCTGCACCTATCGGAATACGTACTACAAAACTCAAACTGTAATCTCTGTAGCCATTGGTCTTATGGAGCCTAATCACCTAAACTTAATGGTTCACTTTGACAACCATTATCATCACTGGCAGATATTTGAGGCCAGGAAGAACATGGTGTCTATTGTATATATTTCTTTAATTTTCAATTTCTAATTGTATTTTAATTGTACTTTAATCATTATTGATATATATATCATTGTGTATTATCCTTGTTGCGGCTAACAATAGATATATAAATCTCTGCGTTAAATAAATAATATGAAAATTTAAATGCATATCTAAAAATTTAGGCATTTCAGAATATCTTGAATTCAGGAATGGGCCTTGATGTCCTCTTAATTCTAAATAAGTTTTAAGCTGTTAGAGACTGTAACGGT
Source organism: Mantis religiosa (assembly GCA_030765055.1). Classification (NCBI taxonomy): domain Eukaryota; kingdom Metazoa; phylum Arthropoda; class Insecta; order Mantodea; family Mantidae; genus Mantis; species Mantis religiosa. The sequence goes on from CM060952.1 coordinate 173,211,797, forward strand.
AGTTTTTGTTTGAAATGAGTTTTGTTTTCTGATCTGAGTATTATTGGGCCATATAATGCCAATAGAAAGAAAATGATGAACGGTTGCTAGGGGAAGAAAATCAACAATATTGCTTGATATGAAAAGACGAAAGGTTTTGGAGGAAAGAAAATCAATAATCTTGCTTAATGTGGAAAGACGTAAAGTTTTGGAGAAAATAAAATCAATAATCTTGAGAGATATGTGTTCTGCAATCTTGTTTCATAACGATGGAAATATGTTGCGGTGAATATATGCGGAAAATCAATCATCTTCATAAGGAGATACTCTGTAATCTTGATAGTGATGAGTGGACCTGCAAGAGTGAGGAATTTCATGTAATTACCGGAAGATATTTATTAATGAAGTAAGGATTTATTGATATGCTGATGGTAGCCTGACTGGGAAAGCCCGTCGAGTAAAATTCAATCCAGTGCACCACAATCAAAGTATATATTTATCGCAATTGCATTAGCTTATCTAATATTTCTGAGTAATTATTATTAACTCTTTACATGCATTGCACATATTTGTGACGAATAAAGAAAGCCTGCTTTAAAATCTAGATAAAATTGGTTACTTGAAATCGATAGCCGCACAAACTGACACGAGATGAGAAAAAATTGTGCTTACAATGAAGAAATACTGCTGCATATGACGTCAGAACGTGCGGATGATTAAGATGGAGAGAAATTAATTACGGATAAAAATTATTGCTTCAAGATACTCAACATTATTACTTCACAAGAATGTACAACTTTTAAAGCGCACAATTCATGTAAAATAAATTTCTTATGGTTACTTCTTTTCCATTTTAAAGAGATTTCACGTTTTTACATTTTCTAATAGTTACCATTCACAAATAGGAACTGTAACAAATATCCTGGCTATGCAAATGAATGGGAGATCAAAGATTTGTCTATCATTTAAGGTTACTGTATTTTCCTATTCCCGTTTTTCCCTCAAGGAAATGTGAAATTAAACAATTTTAAGAACCTTTATTTCGATTAATATGAATTTAAATATGAATAAACATTTAAGAATAGTTTCTGAACAGAAGAATAATGGTTAATGAAAAGACGTGCATGGAAATGTATTTGTCAATCTACGTTATGACGTGTACTGCAAATAATCAAATAGAATTAAAAGATTGGATTATCTTAATTTAAAATGTGGTTCAATTATTTCGTTATTGACCGGAAGGTTAGATCCCTCAGACTTCTACACGAGACAACATCAGTTCCTAGCAGCTAGACGTCTTCTCAATCCGGGACATAAACTACATCTCAGTCTACCAGCAGGAAGATTCATCCCACAGCCATTCTCTTCTGTAACATTTTCCTACATAGTATTAATACTGTCGCTAAATCTTGCAGTGCCAACAATAAATCCTTATTATACAGAATATCGAATATCCGTGTGCAAATGCATATAGAGCTTTTGTTGTGCGTTGTCCATTAATTCATGTGATAAACGGAATTATGTGAGTTGTATGTACACGCATTTTCCTTGTGCATGCTCTTGTAGTTCGTTTACAGCAATACATCACCGAGAGCATGTCAGTTGTGCAGTGTAGACAGACAGGAATGCATCTATTACTGAGTCAGTGGAATTCCCTTCCTCTCAGAGGATGTACAAATGGAAATGCTTTGCAGAAAATAGTGCTGCCGAGTTATTCTGGAAATTTTTGTGATTTAGCTTTACTGATTCTATCAATTTCCTCACTGACTTGGCTACTGCTACGAAGTATCTTGTACTACTACTGGGGTTTAAGGGCTTATTTCGCCCATGGGTTTATTTCACCCTGGCTTATTTCGCCCTTTGTACCCTCTTCAGCCTTGACTATATTTTGGGGTTGAGGGAAACCGGCTCTTTTTTATTTTGTTGCTTTGTTTATTTACATTTGCATATGTTAATAATTTGTCATGTGTAATTGTTAATTGCTAATTGTAATAAGAAGTATCTTGTTTCATCCAAAATGTTTTTCTATGGCAGTTGTAGCTGAAACACGTATTGAATTCATAAACAACGTATTTTAGCTTAGAATAAAGGCTAGTGAATAGAACAAATCAAGAACGAAGAGCTAGGACATTTCACTTGTTGTATTCCTACTTATAATAATAGAGAGGCTATTGCACTGTACCCAAAAGTTTCGCAGTAAGATTGCACCATAAAAGCACGTTTTGGAAAAATAAAAATGTTTGTTTATGTTTACACGTGCCTTGAACATCCTAGCTTAAAACGAAAAACATGTTAAACATCAGATTATATAAACTGTGTGCCTTACTAGAATACCACAGGAATATTTGGAAGAAAATCTCTAGTGCAACAATCTACCCTCTATGTTGGAAAGCTTTTCGAATTTCTCAAAATGGATTTTGCAAGTTTTCTTCGAAGTATTACATATTTAAAATATTTATTTTCAAATGTAAGGTGTATAAATAAAATAAATGGAAGAATGCAGAAAAGAATATTAGCTGACTTAGAAAAAGTATAAGGATATAGGGTTACAACATGTCAGAAACACCTGCATTAGACATGGAATGGACGCACTGGAAACTGTTATAGACATAATATCCAGTAGAGCTCTACAGTGGTATGGAATGTACAACGGATGCTGGAAGAACGGTGGCCCGAACAAGTCCTAAAGTGGGAAGTACCAGGCAGAAGAAAGCGGGGAAGAGACAGAAGAATATGGCACGAGAAAATATCTGGTCATATGAAGAAGAGGGGACTGGCAGAAGGACAATGAGACGACAGGAATCTCTGGAAAGCAGCTACAAAGAGTGAGCTGCTGTAAAGTGGAAAACCTATAAATAAATAATATGTATTTTGAATTTAGTTGGTAAATTTCGTAAAATTCTCTTCATTGAATTTCTTTTGTATGACTACAAGCTCTAACGACATAAAACTATTTCTACCAACTCTTACTCTCTTTAAACAACTATGCTTTTTGAAATTCAGATTTTTACTTATTCATATCTGAGATACTCCCTTGTTCACTGGTTTCAATTGGAAGCAGATTAGCAAAATGAGGGCGAAGTGGATGAAAGGAAAGATCATAATGGAGGAAATGTGGAATTATGGCGTGGGAAATCGGAGGTCCTGGAGAAAATCTGCCACACCTACTTGGCCACGGCGCGGCCTATCATTCAAGTTAAATGTTGCATTTTAGTATTACATTATTTCCTCCTGTTTGCCCGTGCTTATTTACTCGTACTCCCAATTATTTAAAGTGTATATTCGCATATTGTACATTATCTTTAGTCAGACAGTTATTCCTTTAATGAAACTTAAAATTATTAAGGCACATGTAAATAATTAAATGATTTACAACCGAATAAAAATGCTTACTAACTGAATTAAGAGAGATAAATGATGATGATGATGATGATGATGACGACGACGATTACGATGATGATGATGATGATGATGATGGTGATGATGATGATGATGATGATGATGATGATGATGATGATGATGATGATGATGATGATGATGATGATGATGATGATGATGATGATGATGATGATGATGATGATGATGATGATGATGATGATTGGCACTACAGGCCATGTAGACCCTCGGCCTCCCTAATCACCCTCTGCCATTCTACTCGCTCCTCTGCTTTTCTTCTCCAGCCTTTAACCCCCAAATTTCTCAAGTCGTCTTCTACATTATCTACCTATCTTTTCCTCGGTCTTCCTCTTCTCCTTCTGCCGTCAAGATTTAATATGAATATCTTCTTAACTACATTGGTTTCCGACATTCTCTGCACATGGCCAATCCACCTTATTCTTCCTTGTTTAATTTTCACTACTATATTTGTTTGTCCAAATAGGCACTGTAACTCCAAGTTAGTCCGCAGTCTCCATCCGTCCAAATCCCTCAGCACTCCAAATATATTTCTCAGGATCTTCCTTTCCCACGATAATAGCCATTGTTCTTCTTTGGTTGTAAACACCCAGCTTTCTGAACCATACATTACTATTGGTCTCAGTACAGTTGTATATATTTTAATTTTAGTATTCCTACTGACGTTCCTCGATTTAAACATATTCTGCAAGGAATAGAAACATCTGTTACCATTTGCTATTCTTTCTTGAATTTCCACTGATGTTTTATTATCTACTTTTACTATAGATCCTAGGTATTTAAATTTTTCCAATCTTTAGTATTCTTTCTTATATAATTTATCTGTAGGTTCTCTTCTTCTTGCATCCCCAATACCTCCCATATTCATATATTTGGTTTTACTAACGTACACTACCAATCCTAGGTCGTGTGCTTTCTCTTCCAACACTACATAACTTTCCTCAAGAGCTCTTATATTCCTTGCGAGAATGTCCACATCGTCAGCGTATGCCACTATTTTTACTGATCTGGAAAGTATGGTTCCTCCAGGATTTATGAGTAATTGTCGGATTACCTTTTCAAGTGCTAAATTAAACAGTGGTGTGGATAGCACATTTTGTCTCAAACCCCTCTCCACAGAAAACATACGTGATAAATCTTGTTTCATTCTAACCTATAGTCATTCTTCTCAATCTCACCAGTTTCTGTGGTATTACGAACTCTCTCACTATCTGATAAATTTTAGCTCTGTCCAGGCTATCGTATGCCTGTTTAAAATCTAAATACAGCTGATGAAGCTGTCTGTTATATTCATAAAACTTTTCCAGTATATTTAGCAATATAAAAATCTGGTCTAATGTAGAGCGTGTTTCCTAAATCCTGCTTGGTAATCCCCAAGTATCTTTACTAACAATCGCTCCAATCGCATGGCAAGTATCTTGCCAAAAACCTTGTAAGTTCCATTTAGCAGTATAATCCCACGGTAATTGCCACACACTGCCTTGTCCCCTTTTTATGTATTGGACAGATTATTCCCACATTCCAATCATTAGGCATTGATTACTTTGACCATATTACTTTAATTAATTTGCAAACAGTCTTCTCCAGTTCTTCTCCTCCATATTTTAGTAATTCCGGCTCTATTCCGTCTTCTCCTGCAGTTTTATTGTTCTTTAATGCTTTGAATGTCTTCCTGATTTCTACTATATCAGGCTGCTCTACGCCCTCATCCTGTTCCTGTTCTTCCCTTTCCTCGTTCCAAGAGAGATTAATACTGATATGAAATAACAATACCTATACATGATTTTAAGCAAATCATAAAGGGAGCTTTCAGGTATCTAAAGGACATCAATACAAATGTATTGTATGCTTCGGCAGTCAGTCCTCAACACAACTTATCTAGCACTCCGTTGTACAACTTATCAAACAGTGAACAAATAAGCAGATAGATTGTTCATAGCTCCTCTCAACAAGTCGGTGACCTTCTGTATGTTTGCATCTGTTAACATTTGTATAGGCGGACTACGTTTAAAAGAAACAGTGTTTATTTAGGTATTTTTAAGCTACATCTTTAAACTATTAGAGTTTGTAGATCGTGTTTTGTCTTAAACTACCTCTTTTTCTTGTGTGTGAAAAGCATTAGTAAGTTTTCGTCTACAGAATATCTACTTTAAATTACAATATTCAATATTATACCTTGTGGAGAGCTCCTTGAAGTTTGCAATCCTTAATGTGCATTTGCTCTGCTGGATGCCCATACTTTAGGCGAACTCGACTGAAAGACCAATGTAATTTACTCGGTTCAAAACGGCACAAGACGTACCGCTTGCGGTAAAGCACACTAATCGTTTATAAGCATGCATCGCTTGCTCCTATATACTTAAGTACATTTGCTTTTACTTGAAGTGTACAACTTGCCAGAGCAGTCTTGAGAAGGTCGTATTACTTGAGGCAATATGCTTTATAATGCTATTTTACACTGCTTCCTTTCTAGCTGTGTCAACGTGATAAAATGTCTGAAATAATTTGTCCATTATTGCTTAGTTTTATTTCACTTAGCAAGCTTGAAGCTTGTTGGAGCCCTTGTTACATAATTTAGAAATTCCCCTTAAATTGATTGTTCCCTCTACCTTAGCGCCTACTTCAAACGCATGTATCCTTAAATCCAACTGTTTAAAAGTGAATTTCTTTTACTTTGTTTACTACGTACATAATAGGTAGAGAATGTTTTGCATTACATCCAAAAATTGATATCGGAATTAAATTTAAATGCACTATTGAAGTGTTCTGAATCTAAATATAGCATTTTTAGAAAGCAGCCAGTGTATGTGCACAAGATAGCTCTGATGAGAAAGAATTTTAAGCACAGAACTTTGAATTTAAGTTCAGCAGCTTTCTGAAATTCAAGATGTGACAAGTTACATTTTCAAAACTAATTCCCCTAATACAAATTACCTTTTATATTGAAAGCTTCTCGGATTTTTATTTATTTTCCCAGTATTTTGGTTAAAATACCGTATTTTAAAGAAATTCTCGAGACATATGAAACGTTTATCTCAACCTTTTTGAGAATATTCTCACAAGTCGTCAAATAACGTATAATTTGGAGAATGAAATTTCAAAGGCATCACATTATACTAACAGCTACATTTCTATCTATTGGGCTTGCAGGCCGGGGTTGTTTTTTTTTTTTTTTTTTTTTGTTTTGTAATTTACGTCCTCCAACGTTAAGTCATATCGGACAATGAATTGTGTGGGTGAAATGATGCTCATATGAGCCCAGGGTACATAGAGCTGAGAGTCACTCGACATTCGTCTTTTAGTTTCAGGGGAAACCCCAGAAAAACCATATGCAGGTAACTCACCCTGACCGAGATTCGAACTCGGGACCTCTTGAACGTGAGGCAGACACGCTGCCACCACGCTACCGAGAAGGGCCCAGGCCGTGGTCTAGAAGGCATTTTAGTTATTTTTAGTTATTTTTTCCCATTTTAGTTATTTCATTGTAAACACAATGTTTTTAAATTATGCTAAACCAACAAGAAATTTGTTATATAGCACAAACATTTAAAAATTGTACTCAAATTTAGAACATTAATTAGAATATGCAGTTTTGATAATTATGGGCTATAGAGTTATGCTTTTAATAGATAGAATATTAGACCACGTGGCTCAATATCTCCAGGTAGGAAAAATAATGAACCTTCCAAACCTGAAAGGACAAGAAGAACTTTAAATAATGAAGAATTTATTTCAGTAAAAAATAATTATGAAAAACTGATAGGGTTATTATTTTCGTTGCATACGTAATGAAAAATCTAACCTAATAGCTGCCGATTCGCGTGAGCCTGACATGAAAATGTGCTGTCGAATAATATGTTAGCAAAGTGATATTTGTGTTAGAGAAATTTAACGTTGTTAATCTGTTAAATACGGAGATCACTCTCTCTCCCTCTATCTTTCTTTATCCCTATCAGTTCATCCCTGTCTATCCATCCCATTTTTGTCTTCTCCCTCCTCCCTTTCTTGCCATTTTATCTCTAATCCATTTGCGCAGGGTTGTCTTCTTGCTATCTGCTTGTGTGTGTGTGTGTGTGTGTGTGTGTGTGTGTGTGTGTGTGTGTGTGTTGAAAGTCGTATAGGTTAAGATATTTTTCTGGAATGTGGGGCGGAGGATGAGGATTAAGTTGCAAGTACTTAATTTGGAATTAGATTTGTGACAAAAAAAATAGTGACATTTGACTGAGGAGCAGTTCCCGCACAAGTTTTAGCATTTTCGTGGCTTTTTTATGTTATGTATAAAGCGAAGTTTGCACGCAATAAAAGTATATGGGCTATCTTTGGTAGCATGTTAACAATTTGCCTTTTTCTGTTAACTTTAATGCTTGGATTTAATTTTGATGAAAGATTTTCATGTTCATATCGTGTCAGTACTGAAAACCTAGGTTCTTTTTCATCTAAAAATAAGTGTTCAGTAATTCTAGTACTGCTTTCAATTGAGAGTTTTATGTATAAAAGAAACGTCAAAATATGTATCTCCCGCATTATTTGCAACAGTTTTATAATTTATGAAATAAACGCTTAAGAATTTTTATTTTTTGAAAATCTCCTATTCGAAGCTCCATTCGATATACTGTAGTGCAACTTTTATTGAGGAGGTATAAATCAACGTAATACCTGCTAATCTAAGACTGCAGCTTCCAGGCCTGGAGACTCAATTGCTTTTAGGCTAAGTCACAAGTTAAATAATACGAGGGTAAGTCAAATGAAAATCTTAATTCTTTTCAAAAACATTATTTATTGTACAAAATTGGTACAAAGCTGTATCACTTTTCAACAATGCCTTTAGAAGAAAATCGTTTTGGTAATCCGCGCAACCACTCATGAACCGCGTGGCGTATCTCTTCATCGGAACGGAACTACTTTCCTCCCATTGCGTCTTTGAGTGGTCCAAACATATGGAAATCATTTGGAGCAAGATCTGGTGTGTATGTTGGATGAGGAAGACACTCAAAATACAGGTCTATGATTGTTGCAACGGGCAGTGTGGGGTCTTGCATTGTCATGTTGCAAACGGACACCTGCTGACAGCAATCCACGTCGCTTTGATTTAATACAGGCCCCAGATGAATTTTTAGGAGATCTGAGTATGATGCACTGGTGAAAATGGTCCCTTTAGGCAGGTAATGCCTTTTTCATCCCAAAAGAGAGTCAGCATAACCTTCACTGCTGATGGTTCTGTTGGAAACTTCTTTGGTTTTGGTGATGAGGGATGGCGCCAGTCCTTTTTCGCTCTGTTCGTTTCCGGTAAGTGAAATTGAACCCAGGTTTTGTCCCCAATAACGAGTCTTCCAAGGAATCCACCACCTTCCTGTTCAAAGCGCCGAAGAAGTTCTTCACAAGCATCACGTTCTCTCATTTCAGGAGTCAGCTGCCGTGGCACCCATCTTGCAAACACTTTGTGAAACTGGAGCACATCATGCACAATGTGGTGTGCTGACCCATGACTAATCTGTAAAAATGTTGCAATATCATTCAGTGTCACTAGGTGGTCTTCCTTCACCATGGCTTCAACTGCTGCAATGTTCTGTGGAGTCACAACTCGTTGTGCCGGACCTGGAGGTGGCGCGTCTCACCATTTGCGAACTTCTTACTCCATTCGTAGACTTGTTACTGTGACAAACATGCATCACCGTACTGCACCTTCATTCGTCGATCGATTTCAATAGGTTTCACACCTGCACTACGCAAAAACCGAATAAAAGAACGCTGTGTAAGTCACAAGTGGGGCGGCTATCTTTATACTGACACTGCAACGGTATGTGTGCATCTATACTATGCTATCACCTACATGCCATTCTGCACGCTGTTTGTAGCACGCTTACCAACTTCACTTGACTCACCCTCGTATAAATGAACAGACCTCTTTCTTGTAGATTTATTATCTCTCTAGTACGAAAGTGTAACTTTTCAGGTAACAGTAATTCATATAACATCATCACCGTCATTCAAAGCTGGAGCATTTAACGTTTTCTGTAAACAATCAAACTTTTTAGTACCTCAGTAGTACCTTTTAGCATCTAGATCTGCAAAGATAATTTTGAAGAGAACGAGTTAATTTGCTATACTTTAATTACTGACTTATGTACTTCAATAATTTAAAAGGTTTTGATTCATCACACGTTTATTAAGGTATTGTAATATATTCGTATGTTTGCAGAAGCGACATTTAAGTAACTTTTGACAAATACGGTAATTTTGCTTATGGCAACTCTGTCAACACACATCATTTATAGAGTTAGTGATGCATTTCTTGGAATCATTTATCATTCACTAGACAGAGTAAGCGAGAGAAGCTGTACTTAGGTTTTGAAGTGATATTTCATTAATGAATTAGACCGATAGATTTCGCGCCAGTCTTTATGAGGGTTGCAATATCTGCTATCTTGTCAGAGTATGTAGAATAATCATGAGGCTATTTGAAACAATTAGTACATGGCATTCATTAAGCTGGTGATCTTGATGTTCATTGTATTTAGAAGTACTAAATACAGAAGCATTTGTCATATCTTGAGGAGGACCCTTCAATTTTTTCCACCTCTCTTCATTTCTTTGATTCGTTTGTTCACTTTTCTATCGCTATGGTTATCTTTGAATGATAAATGCCTCTTTACTTGTTTAGCACGTTTCCTCGTGTTATCTTTTGAATAAGCTTTTCCAGGTAAGTCAATAATAATTTACAATTCTTCTTGACTTTTGTCTCATCTCTTGCAGGGTCCAGCTTTGTGAAAGGGAAAAATATGCTCTGTACCGACCTGAGCGTCATTTGGTTCTGAAGTGTAGATTCCTGGCATGGAAAGTGGCCTGTTGATTTCACATCCTTCTCTAAAGTTTGGATTCTGCTAAATGGAATTCTGCTGCTATTTGTACGTCTAATGCCATTTGGTCTATAGTGCCGAGGAAAAAATTGCATTTTTTTAGGTAGGTTAGTCACTTCAAATTGAACCTCGTCTTAAAACCACCCCTATTAAATGGAGTTATTCATGTAATCATTAATCCAGCCTGATATACTTGGGGATTATTGCATTTGAGAGTAATTGACTATCTTTAAACGGAATGTCATACATATACCTAGTTTTTCCTGGATACTTACAAGCACTGTTGCAACATTTCTTATATAGACTAAAATACCTATCCATCAAGCGGTTGGAATTTATGAGATATATAATGAGGAATTGATAACATTACAACCTAATTCTACTTAGCAAAATGTAAAGCTTCAACGTCAAGATGAGAATCATGAGCAGGACCTATCTTTAGAAGCCCTAGTTTAGCAGTAAAATGCTTCAAATGAGAAAAATTCTGGTTCTCGCCTCCATCCTCATTTATTGGTATTCGCTGAACAACCTTGTAGTCCATGGTAATAAAATGGTCCCTGTAATTTCTTATTGGAGAAACAATGAAAAGGAATGTGGTGTTATCACTACTCCCAATTGCCAATTGGGTTACTAAGGTATACTTCTCTGCAGAAGTGACAGAACCAATTTGTTTTGACTTCCCTACAATGACCTTGATTAGGTTTTGTAATCTCAGTAAAATCTGAATATATCATAAACAGGTGCAAGATTATAAAAAATAATTTCTTATTGTACCTATTGAACCTAATGGCCCTGCTTAAGCTTTTTCGCTGTAAAAACCGGGAGAAAAGCGTTGTTTTGCGTCTAAGAAATCCTAAAACTCAAACTACATCTGAATATTGGTAGGCTTAATCTCTTTGTAGAAAAAAACAGTAGAACAATTCTGAGGCATGCTGGGTGTGTGGTTAAGAGTCCTGATCGAGAAGATTTTTCGGGAGATTTTCTATCCAAAACTTGGTACAACTGCTTACCTTTGTTCTGAAATTAAACAAAAGAATAAAAAAGATAATTATTGTTACTGTTATTATGCAATATTCTAATAACTATTAATTTAATATACCAGTACTTGCCATATTCGTTTTTTTTTAATTTGCTGCACAATTTCTGCAGCGTCATGAAGTTTATTCCAAATTTATTTGCTAGTATATAAAGAGCACACTGTAAGAACCTATTTGGTAGTTCTTTGTATCCATTTTGAGGCCTCTATTTTATGGCTCTTCATATCCCTTGTACCAAGAAAGAAACTATAATTATTTGCAAGAAAGCAAAATATATAATTTGATCGGTTGTAATACCGCTAAACAAGTGACATCATGCTGATTGTAACAACTTAACTCATATTATGGCATTTTGGTCTATAATCAAACACGGTGTTAATTCTTCATTCTGCAATACATTTAAATACAACTAATTATCTAATATGATGTATCTGAAAATAAATACTTTTATGCACTGACCCAAAATTTCACCTCTGATAAATCTTAGTGTTGGACGAAAAAAAAAAATTGAATATAAGGAAACCAGTTTGCTCACCCAATTGTTGTGGAACTCATCATAGGTTCCGACGGAAGATTATTGAGCTGGAACAATAACAATTACCAACTTTTAGATAAGAATTACACTAGATCAAGTGTGCGGTTTGACATTTGGTGGAAAAACTCTTTATAATAACTGACTGTGGCCTCAATTGGATTAAGTTGATAGAAGAAATAGGATGACATAGTTTTTTAAGTCTATACAAGAGGTTGTCGACTTTACTTTTCTTCCGAAAGGATTTCATGCCCTTACTAAAATGTTCAGCACAGTTACTCCGAGGATATAATTTGTATAATTCTGCCTATGAAACATTTTAAGTTTCTGCAATCAGTGTACAAATAAATGTCTCTATTTTACTTTAAAATTATGTTTTGTTAATTTGTCTTATGGTTACGTAGACTGAAGCAGTATGAAGTGTAAGCATTCCTAAAACCAAAGAATGCTTAGATAGCATCCGAACGCCATTTTTAAATGCTCTAATCTAGTTTGAATGTTACGTGAATGCTAGCGTTACATATGAATTCTAATTATTTATCCCTATTATCTCAGCATTTTTCATCACTTAAAATTCTCCTTCCTACACACGTTCATGGAGATACAGTGAATATAAATTGATATGCATTTTATTGAGAGATGCATTTAAGCACACTTTCTTTACTTTAAAACACAAAAAATCCAGTTTTTGGGCAAAAAAGCCATATTTATACCTTTAAAAATTTCTGCAGCCTAAAGTTATAGAGACACCGAGAAACCTAGGGAAAATTAAAAAACCGCATTTGTTGGGAATCTGTTGTTAAAATATTAGACCAAAATTTAAGTTGTTTTGTCGTATTGACGTTTTAAGTGACGTAAGAAAAATAAGTAAAATTGACCATGTTTTCCAAACTGTCATAGTGAAATTGACAAACTTGATGCCGTATTTATCAGCCGTATGATTGAATACGATTTTAACAATGAATAAAATGATAATTAAATTATAATGAGGAAGTAAGGTGAAAGAACTTAAGATAATGAATATTACAGATGGATAAGTTCATGAAACGAAGCAACAGCATTTAAATTCAATTACTAGAATGCGAATAAGTATTTTAACCCAGAGCTATGTAATAAAGTTGCTGGTCTATATGGATGAAAATGTTCCGTCGAAAGGCTGTGGTCACGGGATGGGTCGCTACCTGGGTCATTAGTAGACCGGTCCAAACCTGGCCCAAACCAGTATTTCGGGGAAATGTCCGCGTGGTTGTAGCTCGCTAACTAGAGTTTTTCAGAGAAATCCAGCTGGAGGCGAGGCTATATCTGTTTTGGTAATGAATATTAGGTTTTAGCGTCGGTCTTCTAGTCTGAGACGTGATACCGTGTAGACGTGTTTTGCCTGCCGGGGACACAATCGTTGAATTGCGCCGAGAAGTACAATCAGTAATGAGAATCTTATTAAGGGAACAAGATCTCCCAGCAGTGAAGTAAGCGGCGAAGTATACTTTCAAAACAGTGTTAGTAATTCATTCCATCGTGATAGATTTCAGCAATTCAGTATAGTGTTAACGTGATAGTGGAAATCTAGAGTAATTCGATCTGAACGCGGCGGCAACTCCTGGTGAACTGTGAGCACGAAACGAACTGAATAGTAAAGCTGATACGATGAACTGTGTTGTTTTTATTTCGTCAACCTATCTCACGCATACCCTGTAGATAGCGTGGTCTCAGCTCTAATGACTAGCCAGGGCAAAGAATAGTCAACTCATAGAGCAATCTACTAGGCGACCAGACCACCGGGATCCAGGCTGCTAAGGTCACATCCAGAGTGGCTGATACCCGAGACAGAGTATCAGCAGACGCAGCGGGGGAGGTAAAAAGGCTACAAACTTTGAGCTGTATCATATTTTCACTTAGTTACATCTTTGGTAAAAGTCTTAAAAAGCTAACGTTATTAGTTCAGGATTTCAAGTTTTCGGTCATAGTTATCCTTATAGTAAGTTCTGCCAAAAGGGGAATATTGGTGGTTATATGTAAACAAAATACTGGTAGCATTATTTGAACTAATGGAGTTAGAATTCAATATTCTATGATTTTCATAAATTGCTTTTATATACACATATGTATATGTCTTCAAAGAAGCATGTGCTGCAAAATTCATTGATGGACAGATGTGTATGGTTGCGCTGCTGGAACGGTTGCCATGGATTTTTCTTTGTTGGGGGAGGCCTCTCGGATAAGGCACTGATTATTCTTGTAAGAATGAGATGGGTACTGACACGCCTTCCAGTAGTATGCTAAGCACCAATGAACTCATCTCTTCAGCCAATGGAATTTGCAGGAATTACAAATGATGGATAGATGTTTACTCCACGTGGAATAATCAGTGCATAGTAGAGGTGTCTATTAGCAGGGATGGATCCATGGTGGCAGTTCGGACAGCGCGACTATATCATAAGTACTTTGTAGTCCATGCCCCAAAATTCCAGTCCTGAAACTATTTTGTATGTATTAATGTTATAATCTAGTTCCTTAAAAAACTTAATATATTTAAAGCATTGTAAAAATTATATAAATAAGCAAATACCACCAGTATTGGGGAAAATGCTCACATCCACTTTCACTTAATTTTCAGTGCTGCCAACTTACAATTTGTGTAATGACTTATAACATTTCCAATAAGTAGTTCCTCAAAAATAGGAAAGGAGATGAAAATGTAGATTGTGCAACATAACATTTGTTAGTTATCAGGAATTGCAAGATGAATAGCAACTCATCACCTCCCTATGGCCAAAAGTAGTATTTATAAATTGCTCCATTTAGAGGTCCTATTTTTATGATTATTGTGAAGTAGGAATATGCAGTTGGTGGCCTTGAACACAAATAGAGAGTATACCGAGATTCCTATTAACTAAGGAAATTGGTGGGATGTTTAAATGAAACGGGAAGTTTATCGTAATAAACTCTTTTGTGGATGACCATATACCAGATATTGAATGCTTTCCAAGAATTCGGCGTCATATCACCTGGCGGTAGTATACAAAATGTATCCGAAGTTGGCAGTATTTTCAGCACATTCAGTAATTGATTAAAATCTTATATGTTTATTTTTACTTCTTTCCCATCTTTTGTTATCCATACTGCATGCTTTTCCTAATATTTCAGAGATTCCAGCATACAAATGTTTCTGGACATGTGTTTAATAATAAAGTATGATCACATTATACCACTGAGGCTTCTAACGTATTTTTATTCACATTTAGAATTTAAGGGTAATGTACTTTTTATTTATTTAATTTATTTGTTTTCATCCTTTTATAACACAATACATGTTTTTTTGGATATGCCAGTTAATTTTATATTACAATTAAAAAAACATACTATATGATGTTTTAGAATGAGATTGCAGTGTAATTTTTAAGTTGATACATGCCCATAGATGTATAAATCTACACTTTTGCACATTATTAAAAATATCAAATTCAACCTGCTTTTACCAATGAGGCTCTGGGGACCGAGCATTAGCGGTATAACTACATCAAAAATAGAGGAAATGCTATTTCACTCCTTACGCTGGCCTGTGAGAAAAGCCGATGGACTTTAAAACTCCTCCCGGCCAGGTCCGGTGGACGCATTAACCAAAGACAGGTGTAACAGTACTTTTTGGTTATGTTTAAAGTATGAAAGGTTTATAAATTTATAAGGGCTGGTTATGTAAATGTATTTAATAATTTAAATATATATAAAATGTATGTAGTTGTGTGATTGGCCGAAGTAGTAGTGGTGTGACGTGGGATGACGTGGTGTGATGACGTGCCAGTGGATCGGCCAATCACAAAATAAAGCGGAAGTATCTATAGTGACAAGAAAATCAATAATCTTGATAAAAGTGTTAGAATCTGGAGTCTTGCTTCACAACGATAAAAAAATGTTGCGGTGAATATAATTGTAAAGGAAAGTTAATAACATTCAAAAAGTGTTATTCGATATTTGTAATAGAAACGAGTGAATCGTAGTTCATATTATACAATTAAATAATATATTACAAAATTGGACTCATATAAATTTTATTTCTGTCACCAAAAATCCGCATCCACACCTGAGAAAAGATCTCATGACTCTTATTTGATCAAAACTCGACCTGGATCTTACAAAAAGTTGGCGTGCTTTCTATCTGCTGCGAATGTACAAATATATTCCCGTTACAAATGGCGCTGAAACGTGTGGCCGAATAGGATAAAGAAGAGGAGATTAAAGCATCGTACAGTTCCGTGGGAATATAAAAGGAAAGAAGAAAGAAGAGAGAAGAAAGAAGAAAACGAGAACTGGTTTAAGTGAATGAAAAAAAATAGTAGTAGTAGATTAATGATACTGAGAAATCAAAAGTTAGTTAAAAAAATGGCAAGTAAGAAAATTACAATAGAAGAAGAAGCTAGTGACGATGTAGATTCTAAAATGGAAAATGTAGGATTGAGTAATGAGTCAATGTTGGAAAGAATAACGAGAATGTTAAGTAATTTAGATTCTAAAATGGAACAAAATGCAAATTATTTAAAATTAAAAATGCGTAATTTGGGTTCTAGAATAGGAGATTTAAAATCAGAGCTGAGTCATGTAAAGTCAGAATTGAAATCAGAGTTTGAACAAAATGTAAATGATTTAACTAAGAAAATGAATGAGTAACTTAACTTATGAGTATGAATGAGTTAGATGTTAACTTAAAACAGGAATTGGCAGAATGTGTATGCCATTTAGAGGTTGGTTTGTCACAAAAGTTAAAACAGGATTTGAAAGGTGAGATAGCACAAGAAATTAGAGAGGGAAGAAAAGAATGTAAAGAGAATATGGAAAGGTTATTGCAAACAATACAACAGAATAAGAACGAAGATAGACAGGAAATTATGGAATTTAGAAATAATTCAGGAAACCAGGTTAGGTCAGGACATTGTGAAGCAAGAAATAAGAAATTTACAGACAAATGTTGACTTATCAAACAGTGAATGTTATAATACAGGTGCTTATCAGAATATGTATGTTGTAGGTTCAACCAATAGGTATTTTGATGTGAACTGTAATGTATACGTACACGAAATGTTAACACAAACACAAACACACAATGAAGATCATAGTGGTCACATGTATGATACACTACACAATGTAATGTTAATGTTTTCTTTAAGATATGAACACACTACTAACCTAACCTTCAAACAACGTTATAATATACATAAAAACAAAAGATGCATTTATCAAGTTCTGGATGCTTGCAAAGATCAGGTTAGCCAACTGAGGAAAATGTATCACACTAACTGTTCAAAAATTATGAGTATGAACTTTGTCATAGATACAGGACAGCTAAAAAGATTAATTATGTGGGCAAATCACCCAACATGAACAACAAAACAGAGAATTTTTTGTATATAAATTGTATATATAATTTTGTTAAAATTTCAGTTATTTAATTTTAATTATATATATTCGTTTACAAATTGTTATGTTAAAATATTCTTTATATTGTTGTATTATATTTTGTTCATTGTAAATAATTTAAAAATGTTAATTATAGAAAATATTTTAATGCAAATTTGGGGCGGGGCACACCCCACTTATAAAGACAAAGATATATATTTAAAAAGAAAAAAAACGTGTTATAGTAATGTTAAGTTGTTAAATGTTCATTTATTATTGCAATTTCATTCGATGTATGTATATTGTTATATTTCATATATGTTGTATTGGTGTTATGTAATATTGTTGTAAACGAAATTGTTAATTGGGGCTGTTCTTCGAAATATATGGAAACAGATTGTTAATTCCTTTATTTGGTTATTTTCCATATATTTCGAAGAGGGGCATTTGTAACAGTACTTTTTGGTTATGTTTAAAGTATGAAAGGTTTATAAATTTATAAGGGCTGGTTATGTAAATGTATTTAATAATTTAAATATATATAAAATGTATGTAGTTGTGTGATTGGCCGAAGTAGTAGTGGTGTGACGTGGGATGACGTGATGTGGTGACGTGCCAGTGGATCGGCCAATCACAAAATAAAGCGGAAGTATCTATAGTGACAAGAAAATCAATAATCTTGATAAAAGTGTTAGAATCTGGAGTCTTGCTTCACAACGATAAAAAAATGTTGCGGTGAATATAATTGTAAAGGAAAGTTAATAACACTCAAAAAGTGTTATTCGATATTTGTAATAGAAACGAGTGAATCGTAGTTCATATTATACAATTAAATAATATATTACAAAATTGGACTCATATAAATTTTATTTCTGTCACCAAAAATCCGCATCCACACCTGAGAAAAGATCTCATGACTCTTATTTGATCAAAACTCGACCTGGATCTTACAAAAAGTTGGCGTGCTTCCTATCTGCTGCGAATGTACAAATATATTCCCGATACACAGGTGTGGCCCTCCAGACATACTGGGGGTTAAAGTGAGTGGATGATGTAACCACCATTACAAGCAGAAAATTGGTGTCCACTTAAAAAAGGTTACATTTATGCTACTTAAAAATATTGGAGAGCAAGAGAGCTAATGGCTTCATTACCAAAGCCAGCATTTGAAAACAGCATATTCAAACTCTTCATATGTTCGTTATATATCCAGAACAAGATTTATCATGTAAATTGTGATAGGTTCATACACTTACTCTCTTATGTAAAAATTACATAACAAAGTTATGTTCACACAGCATTAAGAAAATGTTAGCACTTTTAATTTATAAACACATAGTTTGAAATATAACAAAGGATTATGTTGCAGGACCTCAAAATTAATAAAAATACAGCACAACATAAGTTCCGGATCTTCATTGGTTTTTGTTTTATTCTTTTAATATATCGTCCTTAATGACATATTCTGTGTTCTGGCAAAATCGATGCAAATGCATGTGTGTATGTGAATTTGAGAGAAAGCAGAGGGAAGATGTAAGGTATGATGGCATGCTAGTGTCTTTATGTTCGTATGGGAGAGAAACCACGACTACGGAACGGTGGATATAGAAGGAAAGCACAGAAGGAAGGAATTTAATCCACCCTCCATACAGGGAGAGAGGGAAGTTGGCTTTCCTAGTTTTGCAACTAAAAGCCAAATGGAAGGAAGCAACCAACCATACAAACCAGCAGGTGTACGCCGCTCGTTGGGTCTCCCTTCACGAACCAAAACTCTAGCCTAACGACAGAGTCCGCGAAATGAAACGAGCGAATTACAAGCCTCTAATTGCATTATTCCCACATTTGCCCCATGTTTGTTTCCAGAGCTTCCCCGGGCTCATCTCACCTTACCACCTTTCACAACGTCAGGGCATACTCCCTCTCAAGCCTCTTCTGCAAATTGCAAACCGCCAAGCATGCAGACGTACAGCATCCAGTGCGTGGCGCCGTTTTTTCTTGAAACGGCCTCCGTCGTCATCGTCGTCCGTTTTACTTCCAACAGAAGGGAAATCGACATGTCACTACGGATTTATGGTAGCATTACCGGCGACTTTGAAACCCCACGCAAACAGACGTCCTGGTGTGCAAGAAAAAGAAAACAGAACGGAAGGGGAAGAAAAGAAAGAAAGAGAAACGGATGAAGCAAGAGAATTCGCCTAAGAAGGAGGTGGAAGCCAAAATCCAGATTGATGGCACTGTCAACATCCGTTCGTCTAGAAAGAAGTTCATTCTTATGAAATTTTAGGAAAGTCTTTATGAAAAATTCCTCAAGGAAATCATCACTTTAAAGAAAGCCTTGCCTGGCACCACGTAAACAAAATATACCTTTAAAAGACAAACTGACATTATGCTAGATCACTGACAAGGATATTATTTAAAACAACGTATCATAGCTCTCTTTTCAAGGAGCATGTGACATGCATGAAGTTTGAACCGTTTAATTTGAACACTGCAAACTTTAAAGATTCCTTTCTTCAACATCATTAGTGACAGACACTAGAATCTATTCTGCCTAAAACATTATCCTCCCTATGCAGCGTGGTCTTCCTATTGGTCTTTAGCATGCAAAGTGAAAAAGGTTTTCTTTTTGTAGTATGCTTAAATGATTTTGTTTCAAAAGTGTTCCTGCGATTCTGACTTATATAATAGTTCATCCCTTTACTTTCTTAAAATTCATCTTAGGCAGTCTGGTTTCGGACATTTTCTGTATATGTTGCATCCACTCCTTTTGATATTTTTCAATTTTGCTACTTATCGAGTCTACGTTGAGTTCCTTTCTTATATCTTCATTCCTTATTCTATCCAACCTTGTGCATCCCTTTGTTTTCCTTAAAAGGTTCATCTCTGCACTTTGAATTTGGCTTTTCATTTTCTTCGTGAGTACCCATGCCTCACTTCAATAAAGTAATGCAGGGACTGCCATTGTTTTGTACAACTTTAATCTTGTATCTCTTCTTGTTTTATTTCTCAACGTTCTATGCACTGTTCCACAAATAATTTGGAATGTTGCAAGCCTTTTGCTTACATCTCTGTCTGTTTTCATCATATAATTAAGATTACATCCTAAATAGCTGAATTATTTCAGTTGTTTTAGTAGTTTGTTGTCTAAAATTATTTTTGATCTTATATGTTGTTTTCCCCAAAAGGAAGATTTTTCCGCTGATATTTTAAGATCATACTGTTGGCATACTTGGTTCAAGTGGTGTAGTGCATATTGTAATTTATCCTCCGTTTCTTGTATTAAAACCACATCATCTGCATATAGTAAAATATTTAAAACTTTGTTCTTATTTATTTTTATTCCTGATTTAATAATGCTTTTCCAACTTTGGATGATGTCATTTACATATATATTAAAAAGAGTAGCTGATACACTGCACTGCACACCTGTCTTAGTAAATTACGTCGACTTAAAGTTAGATATATTTTACTTTATAACATAGTTTTAGTCGCATGAAATTAAACATTCCAGAAAACTGAAACTATTAAATTGCTCGGTTACAATTATATTTACTTATTTATTCTTAAGAACATAACAGTTTTGTAAGCCCAATTACAATATCCATCATACATAGGTGTTTACATACAGTCCAGCAACGCAAAGAAGGTCCCTGGAAGGTATGTGCTGTCTTACACAGTGGGACAAGGGCAGCGAATGTGTGTGGCAGAGAACGCCTGCTACACAAGAAGCAGAGGGTTACAAAAACATGCACCCTATTCACTCTATACACTAAAACCGAGAAGATTTAGATGTTTTAGAATGGCCTGTAACTGTGTTGGCATTGGGTGTCATAAACCTGTCCAGGGAGGGTGTGGGAACCTTCGCCAACCCCCCTGTGTCTCAGGCGTCGGAGACTATCTCTCCTGTGGAGGACAGTAGCACACCTTCTACTAGCTATGCTGGCAAGTACGCGGAATATTAATGCTTCCCTCAACCCCGTCCGAAGACGTATCCGATCTCCCACGGGTATCGGGAATCACTGCCCCATCGAGTCCAACCCAATCCGAACAACTTCCAATCAGGGAGGGCCTCGAATGTTTGGCCCGAGGTTCCTCTAGTAACGTCAGAGGTACCACGAGTGCTAGGGGCCCGCAGTGCCCACAGCATGGCAGCAGAAGGTGACGGATACCCTCCACTACTGACCATTCAGGGTAAGATTATCTACACGGACGGTAAACCGCCATCATTCCTTACCCTGGAGGTACCAAGCTGTCTCCAAAGGGGCGCCGGACGCACTCCGGAGCTCTTTCCATTGGGGCAAGACCTAGAAGCTAACAAGTCCCCCCCCCTCCCATCAAAAGACGGGGTGGAAGTGGATACGCCACGCCACTTACGCGTGTCAACCCCGCAGGGAAGACTACCGAATAACCTCGGTCAGGTCGCCCGATGATCCAGCACATCGACTACTAGCTCTGCAGGCTAGCCTTCGGGAATTTAAGGCTTCCCTCAACCCTGTCTGATAACAGATCTCCCACGGGTATCGGGAAGCACTCCTCGGTTGAGTCTAACCCAATCCGAAGAACTTCCAACAGGAAGGGGTTCGAATGTTCGGCCCGAGGTTCCTCTAGTAACGTCAGAGGTAGAGTGCTCGGGCTCCGCAGCGCCTGCACCACGTCAACTGAAGGAGACGTATCCCCCGTCCTCGGGGGGATATGTTGACCGTCATTATGTAGTGATATATTTTCTAATTTATGTATTACTGGAGCACGCCTGCAGCGATTACTACTGAAATATTGTAAACAACAAGCGTTATGTTTCTTACAAAAATAGGGTAGGTATATTGATTCAAAAATAGTTTCGTAGGGAAATAAAGTATAAACGTAGCAAAGATGGCATCTATAACTAGTGGTTTAAAAGATGACCTTCTTTGAGATATGCATATTTTTAAATAGTACGTGTTATTTAATCGTACACTAATTTTGACTTTACTTATCGATGGTAATCCTTGTGGGATGCATTTTGTATACTAAAAGAATAACTCTGGAAATATCTTGTTTAATTTAACAAAGCAAACAGTTCACAATCACCTAGACACCTAAATATGTAAATTCGTGCGAGAAAATTATAACTAAAATATAAAGATATAACCGTCGCAGAGCTCTACGTCGGAAACACCATGCCTATTGCTGATATTTCCCACATTCATTTGCTTTTCATTAATGGCCCGAACCACGAACATTTATTTTCTTTCCCACAAGATGATCGATACACTTTTAAAGCAAAAGGATGCTGCCTACCCGTTAACGAGCATGAAAACGAGCTTCCCAAAATGGGTCTGTAAATGCCGATGTTTGCGAAGTGCCAACAAAACGTGTGTACATTTGCTATGTAATGTCAACAACGATAACTCATCGATATTGCAACCGGGAGGTATACCTCCATTCTGCTGTCAAGCATGTAACGTATAGTGGGTATAGCTTGTACACTCTGCGGACTGTTAATATTTGGCCTCCATGTTTCTTTTGCATCATAAAGTGACTTTTGTTGTAAACTTTCCTATGCCCTTCATGTTCGAGTCACTTCTAAAAGCAAAGTTACTTGCTCATTAGCTCTGTAATTCTTTGATTATATGAGAGGAAAACTACAGGTAAAATCTACCACGTATTTTCCTTAGACTTTAATATATTTCACCGACATAAGACAAATATAATTCCCAATATTGTTCAAAAACTTAGAATTATTAAACTGAAAGTTATGTTATGACTTTAGGAACCAACAAATTGACAGAGAGCATCTTGTAAATTATATGCCAGTGTTTCTCTCATTACCGTGTACTGTGTTTTTTCTATAAAATAAGTGAAAATAATGTAAGCAAAATTTATGGCTGTTCAACAAGCTATAAAACTCACATTTACGATTCGGTGAGAAATTACATTATGATTGACACTTATGTGGAGTCATTTTAGTTGACGGACTAGACAGGTAATAAGGTGACGGAGCGGGGTGGCTAAGGTGGTTTCGTCTGCGACCCGCATTCGAAAGATCTGTCTTCGATTCCCGTGGCCGACTTACCTAGTCCGTAGGTCTTTTTCCGAGGGGGGGGGGGGGTTTCCGGCTCACCAAGCCAATGCCTAGTGAACTAATTACATCCCCCGAATTTCCTGTCCCTCCAATTGTTGTCCGTTATCATTTCATATCTCCGTTATCTCTCAGCTGATGGCCTCTTTCAGGGTAGTAGTGCCGGTGGGAGTCCCGGCGTTGCATGGCAGGATGATGTGCATTTGGTAAAACTTCCTCCTCCAGTAGGATGGTCTCCGGTTTTTGAAACCGGTTTGATGGGGCCATTTATAGACCACAGTAGGGTGGGACTCTGGTTGTTCCGGCCTGTAGGGAACTTTCCAAATGTCCAATAGGGACCCTGCCCTCTGCAATATGTGGCATCCCTGGCACGGCCACCTTCTGCCTCCTCTCGCCTTATTCTTGCTCCCGGGGCATAGTTACAATAGACAAAGTTTAAACCTTCTTGCGAAATTCCCTCCGTAGGATAGCCCAGTCCATATAATAATGTGACTTTGAGGGATTGTAGAATTCAAAATCTAGTTTGCAGAAATTCAAAATATTCTTTATTTTCGTGAGATACACTCTGTTCAATCCTTAAGTAACAGAATTACGTCACAAACACAATCTACCAAGGTCGATGATCACAACAACAGCTTACATCTGTTTACAGCACTCCTGTTACAACATATGTACAGATGTTTACAACTACTGCTCTGTTTACGCCTGACTTTTGGCGAGTCGTCGCTCGCTTAAATACCTCATTGATAATTCGAGACTGCTCTATAACAATTAAGAAGTCGAATGTTCTATCACCTTACAGAAGCGTAACTTAATTTGTGCCGGCAAGTCCTTTATCTCCGGTGCTAGGTTTATCTGCATATGCAAGCTCTTTATCGCCGTGAAACACTATCCGTCTGTTATCTATTTACGCCGAAACTTTTTGCCCGTTGCCACGACATTAATATAATAGAGAAATGTACATTCAAATTTGAGCGTTAGGTTATTTTCAAATTTCAGTCTTTGCTATAGTCTGTAATTGTCCTGGTCCTTTTCAAGCATATTATGATGTTATATCTACTACACTACTGCCAGCACAATATACACATGCAGTCTTCGTCTGGCTCTTGTAACTTCTTCTTTACACATATCTTGTGGTGAAATCCGTGGATGGAGAGTCATGTTGTGACGTGACGCGACGCTGCGTATTGCACTCTCTAGTCCATCTGGTACCTTGGTGATAGCATGTCTGCCTCACGTTCAAGAGGTCCCGAGTTCGAATCTCGGTCAGGGTGAGTTACCTGGATAAGGTTTTTCCCGGGTTTTCCCTTATCCTGTAACACGAATGTCGGGTAACTCTAAGCTCCATGTACCCCGGACTCATTTGAGCATCATTTCACCCATTTCATTCATCGTCGGATAGGACTTAACGTTGGAGGACGTAAATTACAGAAAAAAAAATCCATCTGTCGTCCATCATCACTAGTGGGATGTAGAAGTCGAGGTCGATTTCAGTTTTCTTCTTTTCCCTGATGTTTACTAGGGCTTACTTCTGTTGATTGCAGGTAGAATTCTGCTCGATGGGATTGAAATCATGTTGGAAAAGTTGACGATCGGAGACCTGATCAGAACAGAAAGAATGAAAGCAATGTTCATGAAGAGGATTACCCGAGTTGGAAAAACAGCGTCATCCCGGGTGGTATATGAAATGATGAAGGAGACGTACTTCATAGGAGACATAAGAGCCCAATTCTACAGTCCAGGTAATAAGAATTCAATTTCATGAAGTAGGCCCCAGTATCCCCTTTTTGATGTATGGCTCATTCCCAATGCATCCCGTCATGTACACGATCCCGTTCCCAATGATTACATGAATTATCCTCTGTTAGAAATGTGTTTCTTCCCATTTCAAGCCAACATGGAGTGCCAGGGTGTCCTGATTGCAAGTTCTTTTGACGCGCTTCATTTTTTCTGTTTCCGTTTTTTCCCGCGAGGGCGCGTGGTCGTCGCTTTGCCTGTCCTGCGGGGTGCCTCCAAGAGGCGAGGCAAGGCAGTCGTGTATGGGTTTTCCTGGCGTGCGGAGGTAAGTTATTCTCTGGTTTGGACTTAAAGCCTCGTGGGATAGTACTTTATAGAATCGTTATCATCATCATCATCATCATCATCATCACGGTATAAGCCTTGTGGCCCGCTCCGACTTCAAGGAAATTGATCGGACCATCTCATTCGTTGCCTGCCAACATTTCTTCTACCTACAGGTTTATACTTGTATTACTATTTGTGGTGTACGGTTTTCGGTCATTCTCTGCATATGATCTTTCCATTTTTGCCTGTATGCAATGATTGTTTCATTTAGACTCTGAATTTCCAATTCTATTCTAATATCCTCGTTTCTTTTCTTGTCTATGAGTCTATAACCTGCCACCTGTCTCAGAAATTTCATCTCAGCAGCCTCCACTTTCTTCTGTTGTGAGTTAGTCAAGACCCAGTTTTCACACCCATAAAGCAGGGTTGGGATCACCATTATTTCATACAGTTTTAACTAAGTTTGACGATTACAATTTAAAAGTTATTTTATTGTGTCACATGTTGCTTGGAATTTGTTTATTTATTTGTATATCTCTATTACTGGTATATGACACAATATAGCCAAGATAATTAAAATAACTTTGTTGTTGGATGGGTTTATCATTTATGCAAATTTTTGCTCTCAAATGGGTCGTTCCTGTAAAAGCCATTATTTTTTTTTTCATATGAAATTTTAAGATTATATTCTGTTGTAATATTATTTAATTCATGTATGGCTCTTTGTAAGTTATCTTCCGTCTCCGCAATTAAAATCTGGTCATCAGCAAACAGCAATGTGTCAACATTTCTCCTCTTTATTTTAAAATGTGTTCTGAGCATAGTTTGCCATCTTACAACTGCGTCATTAATATATATATATATATATATATATATATTAAATAGGTTAGGTGACAATGGACATCCCTGTCTTAGTCCTAAATTAATCTCTACTAGGTTATCTTTTTCTATGGATGTCTCCAATTTAAATGTTGTATTTATATACATACTTTGTACTGTTCCAACTAAATGTTGAGGAAATCCATTTTAATCATTATTTCCAATAGCAGATTTCTTTTTACTTTATCAAAAGCTTTCACATAGTCCATAAAAGCTATTAGAGTTGGTCGATTATATTCTCGTCGTTTCTCCATAATCTGTGTTATTGTGAAATTACAATCATTGCAGGAACGCCCTTTTCTAAATCCATTTTGTGAATCATGCAATTTAGTTTCTGAGATTGGAGTAATTCTTTGTGTTATGATTTTTGCATAGATCTTGTAACCTGAGTTCCAAAGACTGAGTCCTATATAATTGTCTATAATGGTTGTTCTGGCGGTAAATTTGCGTGGGTCATACTTCCACAATTTGTTAGGGGAGTAATTCTCGAAACACCAAATTTATCTACTGAATATTTTTGTTTTCAAATAGGCTTGAACTCCGCCCTATTTCTCGATGTGGCGGATGTCGCACGGGGTAAAGCAATGACAGTCTCAAAAGGTCGTGTGTAATTTGTGACGCCTGTAAGGCAAGAATTGTGATCTTTTGTTATTAAATGCATTTAAACCAGACGTTTGTGGTATACTTGACGAGGAAAGTGGAAGGCATACCTTGCCAGAATTGGTTCTGTTGATTACCCCAACCACATTGGTCCTATCACTTGAATCCCTCCCCATCATAATTGTACCTCAGCCCCACGGTACAGTTCAAGGTTATGGTTTAAAATGTTTAATACCAGTTCGTAGAGCGTTTCTTGTAAAGTACATATCCTTTTTTATTATCTTTTCTTGTTTTATCCCCCTCGATCGTATCAAGTCTAGAGCCACTTACCTAAACAGGTAAAAGTTTAAAAACTACTCTTCTAACAAGACATCAACTTCTACCTACACTTCTTAACAAGGCATTTCGTATCTTGTTAAGGCATGCTCTTTGTGTTCCATCACTTTATGAAAGATGGATATGTAACTTGTTCGCGACCTTTGCTGCCTTCTTATTTTGATCTCATTACAATATAAGTATCACTTTGAATGTATTTTAAAACTCAAATAACTGAAAAATGTGTAGGTGAGATAGATAAAATAGGCTATTTAATTTAGCATGGAACGCTTTGCAGTTATTTGTAGCCCGAACGGAAATGTGCCCACATTTCTAAAGGGAAGTTACCGTCTAAATATATTGCAATATGTGGCCACACAACCCTTCAAATCGTTTTGCATGTGGCATTCGGGAAGAAAAATCTTTTGCAAAACTGTCACCAATTTCTTCTAGATCTAACAGAGCTAATGCAAAAACGCTCTGAAGAAAAGCAGTAATTCCGCTGCTGTTTTCTTTGTATGCACAAATCCAATTCTTGCATTTTCTTCCACCAGCACTAAGTGAAAGCGACATTCCTTAGTAATGGCAGATGGCAAAATATATACAACAATAAGAATAGCTTCTTCTAAGTCACAATATATAATATATATAATATATATAATGGTGAAGAATGTTGTCTGAATTTCAAGCACTCGTCCACTGTATGTTTAAACAGTTGTGCGTATGTTCGCGAATGTTTATTTGGTAGAAGGAAGAAATCCATTGGTGTAAAAACATTATGATTTGTTTTTCAATAGGCCATAAAAATGTGATTAAAATCTTTTGGATTAGTCTACAAATATAGTATCCAACTTAAATAAGCATTCAAAATGGCATTTGGTTGTGAAGCCCACAATTGTTTCTTCCTAAAATTTACGAGAGGAAAAACGTTCGCCACTGGTCGTAATAATATCAAGGGAATCAAATGCGTCATGAAGTTTTATTATGTGTTTCAAATGGGAAGGTGTTTGTCCTTGAGCGCTACTAGGTGAGCAACCAATTGGAGTCCTGCGGTGTTGTCGTAGTGCATTCCCCCTAAGTGGTGTGTGACGAGTGCCAACCTAATCAATCTCTAATAAATACTATTCACGCTAAAATAAAAATTCAGATTTTGCAAAAATTGATCCACGAGGAAGGAGAAAATAATGTATTTAACATAACCGTAAAAACCCACATACTTTTAGATCAAATAGTTTGCCTAATACAAACAAATGAAGTAGATACCAGTATATTATAGAAATGCATTGCGACGTAAGCACTGTAATGAATACCATTATTGGTTGGCATGTATGCGTGAACATATATTTCAAATTACTCAGAACAGAAACGTAAACATTTTACATGACGTGACAAAAGAAAAGTGTACTTTTAATAAGCCAAGGTGATTGTTAAATTCGATGTGAGGAAACGATACACTTCTTGCTGGTGTGGCAGAACGTGTCTGGTGATACTGAAATCAAGGGATGCGATGTATAAAGAATCGTAATGGATTTCAAAGTAATGTATATTTGTGGTAACTCAAGCTAAAGTATCTAAAATTACCATAACAAATTGTAAAATGAGAAGAAGCACAAACTTGTAAAATGTATAGCTTAAGTATAAGCAGTGTAGTGAACGTGCAGTGAAATTTAAAATCTAAACAAATCATAAAAGAAAGGAAACTAAATGAAAATCAGATCACTGAAAGACTTTTGAAAAAAAAATATTTATATAGAATCCTCGAGAAATATTCAGAAATGATGTATGAGTAAAAGAAAATAAAATCAAAATAATAACATTAAAAGACTTTTGAAAAGAATGTTTATATAGAGTCCGGAAGAATTCAGAAATGTGTATAAAAAAGGTATAATTAATGTACAATGGTTTAAACATGGAAGTGTATATTTATGAATTTTTCTAAGTGTAGCAATAATATGAATTAATTTTAAGTAGATCAGATGGAGAAAGAGAGAGAGAGAGAGAGAGAGAGAGAGAGAGAGAGAGAGAGAGAGAGAGAGAGAGAGAGAGAGAGAGAGAGAGAGAGAGAGAGAGATAATGGTGTAGATTGAGTGATATTTAAAGGTTGAAAATTGCAGACCAGAGTGTTGATAAATGTTAAATGAACTATTGATATGTAACCATGTGAACAATATTTATGAAATGTCTATCTATGTATCATGCAAAATTAACGTTGTGAAAAGAAATTGTAAAACGAATTGGAAGTTTATGACAGAGGTCTAGTATTCGGGCAAGACATATATATATATATATATATATATATATATATTATTTCACTATGGGATAATAAACTAATATCTACATGGGCATTTGATACCTAAATTAAGGGATGCGATGTATAAAGAATCGTAATGGATTTCAAAGTAATGTCTGGAACGCGTGCAGGTGCAGTTGGGTTGAATAGCAACGGGGTTGGTTGAGCTGTTTAACAAAAGACACGGGAGAAAAAGGGTTTCCTTAGTAAGAATCCTGAATGGATAGCACTTGACTTTGTAAAGGTATTCTTCGGACCTCTAATATGATAATTGGCAAAATTGTCCAAAGGGAATCTTTGTGTATTAAGGGCTTCGAGAAAGTGAAAGCTAGACCCCCACGCGCAGCTGTGACGGCAGGCAGTTCGTGGCTGGCAAGCCATTTAAGAAAGTCCTCTTCTTCTGTCTTGGTCGAGGGCAGACCAGAAGTGATGAGATAAGATATTTGTCGGTTCATATGTACGTGAAGAACGAATTAAGGTTGATCGAGTAATAAGCATTCCACTTACAGTGACTCTAAATAGTGATACATCGGTAATCCTTGGTCGGCAACTTCAAGTTCGATGTTCGGATAAAAAGAAGCAGTCATTAAATCAGTTTGAAACGGGCATTCTAGTGTCATTAAAAGCATCCTTCTCATATATGCTCACGCAGACCCTGAGATGAACCTCATTGCTTTACCCTGAGCTAAACATTATTGTATGAAACTGAAGCGAAAAGTGGAACTGTGTGCCACCCATTTTATTATTGCTTCAAACTGTCACGCCAAAGTGGAACTCTTTGTTTGCTACACTTGTCACATTATATCTTTGTTTATGGATGGCTCTTAATCCCTGTTTACTCAAGAGAGCTCAAAGCCGCATTAATCAGTTACTCTTACATGAAAAGTGTATCAGCTGGATCAATGTGACGCGATCTACCTTCCCTCGCCTTACTACTGCTAGAACAATCAAATAGAGCTAATGTGGGCTCAAATTTGTTGCAAACAGAGATAATACTTTTAAACTGACTGACGTTGAACAACTTATTCACGAAGAAACTGACAAGGAACACAAGACTAGGAAAACTGCGTGAGAAATCAGATAAACTACTAGACGACAACTTTTGGAAAGAAATAGTACGTAACGAGATTTTGGAAGCTGTCATCATAAATTTGCAGTACTCAGACGTTGAAGACAATGACAATGACGAATTATCACTAAACTTAAGTAACATTCACAACTATACGGAGACACCGCTGATGTTTTCGTCGGATTAGAAAAATAAATAATTCATACACTATAATTAACTTAAAACTAAATATTTAAAACATTTGCTTAATATACTAATATTAATGTTGCAATTGTGATTTCAACAACTGCAGTATTATAAAACTTTGGAAAATTCATTTTGCATTCCCATACGTCTAGCGCCACGAACACTCGCAAGAGTGCGAGAGAGAGAGAGAGAGAGAGAGAGAGAGAGAGAGAGAGAGAGAGAGAGAGAGAGAGAGAGAGAGAGAGAGAGAGAGAGAGAGGAAAATATAACAAGAGTGGAGATAACGAGGTGGCAACGGTGAAGGCTCTAACGCATCTGATTCGCTACAGGAGAGAACTCTTCCCATCTGAAACATATAATACCTTAGGATATGCCTTCCCTCTTTCGTAATAAATGCTGTATCTTATCAGAGTGACGTCATATAATGTCAGTGTGGATACATCTGCTTTAAACAACTCTCTGTGTCAATTTCATAGGCCGTTCACATATAACATTATAATTTCATCTGCCCGCCTCGGTAGCATGTCAGCCTCACGTTCAAGAAGTTTCGAGTTCATATTCGTTTAGGGTGAGTTCTTTTTTCTTTTTTGTAATTTACGTCCTCCAACGTTAAGTCATATCGGACGGAGAATGAATTGGATGAAATTATGCTCAAATGATTCCAGGGTCCATGGAGCTTAGAGTTACCTGACATTCGGTTTGAAGGATAAGGGAAAACCCCGGAAAAACCTTATCCAGATAACTCACCCTGACCATTAGGGTGAGTTATCTGGATAAGGCCTTCTCCGAGGTTTTCCCTTATCTTGAAAGATGAATATCTAGTAACACTAAGCTCTATGGAGCCTGGGCTCATTACTGCATCATTTCATTCATCTTCCGATATGACAACGTTGGAGGACGGAGGACAAAGATTAAAAATTAAAAAGGATGACTTTTCTTTTAACAGAGTTACCAAACTGTTGTTGTTGAACACACTTTCACAGATTTTGTCATAATTATGTTATGTAAAACCGTCTATCACCTTTGTTTTCATTTACTGTTACGAAATACTTAGCTTTCTCTATATTTCAGTTCCATCCAGGAAAATAGTGAAATCAGAATTTGTAGCTTGATATTACAAAGGTCTTCCTGAACCTAACACTATCATGGTGGCGTTGATTTCATGTTACCTATACGATTTCCTCCCTTGTAAGACTATACTGCACTAGCGCATAGCGCATACTACACACAGCGTAACAGGTAAAGCCGTTGGACCCTGTGATTCCGCGACGCAGCAAGTTCAGTTACAAGAATTACTTTCAGATGGGTTTGATAGAGTTTCATTTGAATATTTCTGAGTGTCGTCGGGTAAACCTGGTTTCTTTGAGGTTGATGATAAGAAGTGTTGGTGGGTGTCTCGGCGGCGCATGGAAGGATAATATGCTCTGAAAAAAGTACTTCCTGCTTCGGCAGGTCGGTTGCCGGACTTTGAATTTGCTGCTAGGACAATTTTGCGATCGGCTGACAGGAACTATTCACGCACCTGCTGCTGGGCACGTTTTCGTTCCTCATAAAGGGGGGGGGAGGGAGCATGTCCTTGTCCTGCTCAGCCGGGGGACGTGGCTCCTTGGGACGGCCGCCCACTGTATCCACTCACCTCATCCTTCCTCCCCAGAGCATAGTTACTGTGGATCAATACTGGCTTCCGTGCCGAATTCCCTCCGCAGTTAAATCCTAATTCTAATCCCGTGGTAAGTTGAGTTATTTGAACCGTAGTATAAGGTGACAAAATTTACCCACCCAACTGTGGTTTATAACTGACCTGCCTCTAGACGTCCGATACAAAACAGGTTCCAATTAACTGATCGAAACGGGAGAACAATAACGAATGAGCCACTCACTGGCTCCGATACACTGTTATTGGTTTGCTGCTGTTTTTGTTTACCTTTGAAGTGTGAGCTCTTTTATCTATCAGATAAAGACACAAACTGTGACAATGTTTAATGGCGCTCACTCACCGTTTTCCCTTTTAGTTCTCTGTTTTCAGAATTATGTTTAACTTTTGGACACCAGTGTACATGGAAATGACCCTTACCTAAGAAAAATACATCTCTATATAAGAATAAATTATTTACGTATAGTTTTTGAACATATCTATTCATTTCACGCAAAAACACAAATACCTTTGGTGCCAGTTAGTAAATAAACATCAGTTGCTTCTAATTACCTATAATTCTCGGTTTTGGAGGCAGGCTTAATGCAACTGAAAATTTGATCTTCAATGAATACTGAAAGTAATCGAGAAGTACCCTATTTGGGTAACACCAGCAAGACGAACTTGCCGAGGTATACTTCGCTTTTATATTAAAAGATGGGAGAGGAACTTTGTAATAACGGACAGGAATCTTCGTGGAAGAGAACCATGAAGGAAAAAGCTAGGTTATGAAACAAGCGAGAAAACGAAGCATTGTGTGTTTGCATGTGTGTGTATGTGTGTGAGTGCGTGTTTGTGTAGATAGGGGAAACATGAGATTGCTCGCTCTAAAACAGACTTGAAAATAGCCATACAAAGTAATATCAGAAGACCGTCATTGATACAAACTGTGATCCTACGCAGATGTGTGTAAGTGTGAATTCTGCAGTCCCTGTGAAGTTCAT
Organism: Mantis religiosa; assembly: GCA_030765055.1. Taxonomy (NCBI): domain Eukaryota; kingdom Metazoa; phylum Arthropoda; class Insecta; order Mantodea; family Mantidae; genus Mantis; species Mantis religiosa. Next base: position 173,245,102 of record CM060952.1, read on the forward strand.
ATCTAGTGAAATTGCCTTATGCTTTGTTCTCTTTTTCCTATCATAATTCGTTCACAGTATGGATTTTGGATATTGAGGTTCAAACCTTAAACGCATATAATTTTTATTTCAAACGCCGCCTTGTGGAATATATAATAGGCTGGAGTAAAATTATAAACATAGAGAAGCTAATAAGTAATATAATACATATATATGTATATATATACAAGTAATATACAGGATGTTTCAGAAGTAGTTGCTCAGATTCTATGTGACACATGTAAATATTTTCTACCGTCAATAGAGCCACATAAAAATGCTCCAGAATGAGTGTGGATTAGGCAGTGAGAGGAACAACGCCACGTGCCTCACGCTGTTGGACTTCGCAGGTAGGTCACACGCAGTGCAACATGCTCTAGCTGTTTATAAACATACTGACATACTCCGCAGTAGCTTGCTACTATTAAGAATTTCTTTGGCTTATGAAACCACAATAAAGAAGCTATTGCTTATGAGTGTTTAACGTGTTACAAAATTCTGTTATAGCAGTCCGTGATGGCAAACAAGCTGGTGGACATATGCAACTTAAACCTTTTAGAGGTAAGTAAATGTTAGTGAGAATGAGGATGTTTTTAGTTAAGTGCAGAGGATCTAGCCCAAAGACCCTGGCCTTCTTCAACCCGGAAGCGATGGATAACTCCGGGCGTCTTTCCATAGGGCAATACCTGATTTCCTAAAAAGCCCCCCTTTAACAGCAATGTCAAGACGGGATGGAAGTGGATACACCACTTACGCGCGTCAACCCCGCAGGAAAGACTACCGAAAACCACTGTGGGGCCGCCTGGTTTTCTAGCACACCTTCTACTAGCTCTGCAGACTAGTACCCGGGTGGCCGTAGCCTGGCCGGAGGTACCAAATTCCCCGTGGGTGTCGGGAACACACTGCCCCTCGAGTCCAACCCAATCCGAACAACACCCCGACGGGAGGGGCTCGGCAGTTCGGCCCGAGGTTCCTCTAGTAATGTCAGAGGTACCACGAGTGCTAAGGGTCCGCAACGGTCACACTAAAGCAGCGCACGGATCCCATCCCCTACAGGGAGATTGAAGATGGAAGCAATAAAAAGATGATAAAAAGAACAGAGAACAATATCAAAGAATTTTACATAAAGTTAACCGAAACTAAATGACTTATGCAATTAGACAAGCAATTCATTTGCCTGTATTTAATAATACTAAGTAAATCATTTGTAACTCAAAAGGAAGCTGTTGATTGTACAGTAACTGGTGGAAAGCACTGTACAATTTAGAACATAGTAAAATGAGCAACCTTGGAACTGTCCGAGTCATTCAACTTTTTTACAAGTAACTGTCCTTTGCCCAATTACCTGAAAGCGATCACTAACTTGGAAGATGGCAATATAATTAAAGAATGTTTTCATATTCAAAAGAGAAGTAACTGGGGTGGGTCTTGGGCACATAAAATGTATGACTTGTTGAAGCAGATAGGTGTGGGTTATTCTTGGATAAATGCAGAGTATGGGTATAGAGGCTTTTGGAAAGAAGTTAAGCTAAGATTAGAAGATATTGACAGGCAATATATTTGCGCCAATACAAGTGACAAAACCTCACTCAGATTATACAGAGAAATAAAAACAACCTGGGGAAGGGAAGAATATATAGATATATGTAGTAAGTTAGGGCGAGAAGGTTTTGCTTGGGCGAGAACAGGAGTGAGAAACTTAAAAGGTATAGGTCAAGAGAGGGAGCTAGATAAATGTCCATTGTTTGGAGAAGAGAATGCAGATTTCCATTCTATACTAAATTGTAGTCAAAGATATGGAAAGAGCAGGCTTGTCTCCGTAAATGGGACAATTTGGGGGGGAGGGGGTGAAGTAGTAATTAGAAAAATGTTGTCAGTAAAAGGGGAATAGAACAGGAGAAATATAGGAAATTATTTAGGGAAACTTAAAGAGAGATGGCTGAGAACAATTAAGAGAAAAATGTAGAGTGGGATAGATGAAAAAATGGCAGAAAGTGTAAAAAGGAGTAGAGGGCCTCCAATACACAAAAACCTAGTGTTAGGTGTATGGGGACCGAATTATTATTCAATGATGGACAACATGATAGTATTTTCAGGATTTAGGAATATATGACATATTTCAGTATGGATTTTATAATTGTAATCTTGATTTGGTATTTCCATTGGTTGATGTGAAAGGAAAGATGAGAAATAAATTACTATCTATTACCTGAAAGTGAGGCTAGGGTCACTAAAAAAAAACGCTTTTGTTTCCGTGGCCGATGCGTTCCAATAACAACTTTTGAGGTTCTTACACCAGTGGATCCTACGCTGCCTCTTCAGTGCTCGGATCAGTCTCTATTATGCCATTCACAAATAAAACCTGGCAATTTTGGTACAGCCTGATTGCTGACCTAGCAGCATACCACTAACCATTAAATCTCTGCATACCTTCCAGTTTTCCATATTTGGCTTTTCTAGAAGTAATTTTAGGTTATGATGTGTTTACTTGATGTGAACTGAATAGGCTACTGGAACTGGTCCATATTTACGTCTTATACAACAATATTTCTATGTTGGAGATGGGATGCACGTTGACTGTTTCGAAGAACCAAGTCGGGAAGCCAGATGTAACAGGGTTAATTCGTTGTATTTTGAGTTGTTTCTTGATTGTGTTTGATTAAATAAGAGTCATGAGATCTCTCGTTTGCAGGTGTGGTTTCGAATGAAATGAATAAAATTTTGTATAAGTTCAATTTCGTAATATATATTTTGATTGTATAAGCTGGATTACACTTTAGTCAAACTTTCTGTCCTAGTCAATCATTGCAGGTTACCTCCAGCATATCGATGAATCCTTACTTCCTTAATAATAGTTTCCGTTAATTACATAAAATTCCTCACTCCTGCATGTCCAGTCATCACTATCAAGATTACAGAATATCTCTTTTTGAAGATTATTCATTTTCCATTAGTAACCAAAACTTTTATATTCACCGCCACATTTTACCATCGTCATGAAACAAGATTACAGAACATATATCTCTGAAGATTATTGATTATCTTCCCCTAGCAACCGTTCATTTTTTATACTGCCATTACATGGCCCACTAATATTAAGATCAGAAAACAAAACTTCTTTTCATTTCAAACAAAAACTACCGTTACAAACAATACACCTTTCAGACATATTTTAGTGCTGTTGTCTGTTAGATTGGCGTCGTTGTCATGGAACATATTCATTTCAACAAAGAAATTATTAGTTTTTCTTAGTTCAGTACAATATTTATGTGCATAATTACATTAAAACATTTAGGTATAACTGATAATTGTATAAAAATGGTACGTGGTAGGAAAAACTGATTACTGTTTTGGAACCGGCACATCAAATTTAGTATAGCGGAGATATTTTGGATGAAACCCCAGAATCATGCATATACAGTCCGGCCGCTCTATCTCAGGCTCTGACATTAATAGCTGCAGGAGGTGGAGGGGAAAGGTTAATAGTACCAACATATAATAACGAGTAATTGAAAACATATCGTCAGAATTATCTTTATAATGAGAGTATAGGACTATATTAGCTTCAAAACATTAAAATCCAACTTGTAATTTCATTATCACTCTATTCGAATATTTCGTTCACACCTTTCACGCACACCAACTGCTTCTGTTGGTGGTACTGGGCGTCTGTACATCCGGTGTCGTGCTTAGGAAGTTAAAACTGTCTGCTTGCGCCAATCAGCGTTGCGCTGTTAGGCGTGGCTTGCAAATCCAGCACCGTGTTGCCGCTGCAATTTTGTGTGGACCACGTGGCTTTTAGTTGCTTTTGCATCCCGCGCTTGTGGTTTGTTTAATTTTTTGTGTGGGCGTGAATTCCGATTTTTAGCGTCTGTAAGTCTTATTACTATCATCGCTATTATAGTAATATGGCTACTGGTTCGTCAGAATTCAAGAGAAAAATCGGCTCTAATAAGAGGCAAAGCCATGAATTTATATTCAGGCTACGTGAGTACTTCGAGAAGGAGCGGGACAATGGTGGACGTCTACTACCTGTTACCAAGGCGCTGGACAGAGGTTGTGACGCCTTGAAGGTGGGAAGAATATGACCAAGGAAAAGTGCCAGCTTCTTTAAGTTCGCCGTCTGCAGTTCTGCGTACACCGGGAAAGCAAAGGCAACGAGGCAGCCTTAAAGCTTCACTTGATGCTTTTCAAAATGATGCAATAAGGCGACATGTATATCAATATTATAAGAGAAGGGAATTTCTCACTCGTGCGAAGTAGCTTTTTGTTATTTCTTTTCCAGTAAATGGTATATTGTCTCTCTATGCAACTATTCTGGGATCATGTATATACACATTATCCACGTACATTTACGAAGTTACGATCTGCAAATGCTTGAAACATTTAAAATACACATGTTCATCTGCTTGAAATTCCCGCTAAGGAACTGGCAACAACGCGCTTCCCCCTCTCGAGAACTGTCAGAGCCGGAGATAGAGCGGCCGGACTGTAAATGTTATTTATATGTAAACCCAATTGAAGTAAACATATACTTTATGCTATTTATTAATTTCTTAAAGCATGAAACAATCCGAAAAGATATTGAGCGAGCTTTGTGAGTGAATATATGGGAATGGAATCAAAGTGAAAGAGTTGACTTCCTCTGGCACCTGTGCCACAGAATCTTTTGTGCTGGATTTCCCGGTTCCCACATTGTAACCCTTTCCCTACCTTCGCATTTCCCCCTTCGTTCCTTTGCCTGATTCACGAGTCAATCTCGAGATGCGCGAAAATAATGTCAGTACATTTGACAAATTGAAACTTGGGCTCCTTCTAAGTGTAATTTCCTGTGGCGAAAACTAAAAATAACAGCATTGTCTCGGGGTACATAATGGCACTCCCGTCTCTGCGGCACAATGGAACTCGGAAGGAGAGGATGTAAGAAAAAGAGACCTAGAGAGAATAACAGAAACAGCATGGTGTCAACTGCACCAACCTGTGTTCCGTGTAATCTCAAACACTGTTGACATTAACGTGTACTTTTGTGTCAGGGCAGCAGCGAGTCTGTCAAACTCGCTTTGCTTCCTGAGGGTGTCTACGATCCTGCGAGATTTCACGAATTGTATTTGTGTAGATGTTAAATCTCCAGTGTGCGTGATAACAGGCAAGTGCCGTTACCAGATTTCCGTATTTCCTGTTCTTTTGCCACCCTAGCATTTCCAGGTGGATCTTCCTTGTTTTGGTATCTCGTTTCCTTCTTCCATTCAGCTTTTATATAATCATCTCTCTCTCTCTTATTCTGTCTTTCCCTTTCTCACTGCTCTTGCTATTTCTTTAGTTTCCAAATTTATCCCATACATGAGCTAGAATTCAATATCTTTAATCTGCGATTCGTAAATAAGTAAAGGTGTAACCCTTTTAGCGAAAAATCAATTTCTCTCAAGCTATTAAAGATAAATTCAAATTCCAGAAACCTAGATAATTTAAATTGTTACGTACACAGTTAAAATACACGTCAGATAACTACATATATTTCATTAATCAGCTCTTTTTGTGCTAAAGTTAAATGTTTTACTACAATATTTATCATACTTTATTGAAACTTAGTACATAATTCTCAGTAATATGTTCCCTAATACGAGCTATAGTGCGATCCAAATAAACCTGAACCATTTCAACAGACCATAACATTTGAACCAATAATAGGACACACGTGCAACTTTGGGGGAATATAAAATACAGTTGGGAGATTACATTACAGTATTTACATCTCAGATAAAATGCTGGAAGTCTTTTCCACCAGCATCCATGGATTGTTGCTCCCATTTTCTTTGATACGACTTTAGACACTGAAGGTTTTTATGTGTAATTTACGTCCTCCAATATTCAGTCATATCGGACGATGAATAAATTGGGTGAAATAATGCTCCAATGAGTTCGGGGTCCGTGGAGCTTAGAGTTACCCGACATTCGTCTTCCTGGATAAGGGAAAACCCCGTAAAAAGCCTTATCCAGGTAACTCATCCTAACCGAAATTCGAACTCGGGACCTCTTGAATATGAGACAGACATGCTACCATCTACGCTACTGAAGTGGGCCTACTGAAGTTTATATGTGTATCTTTAAGACATTTGTGGAGTAGCTGGAGATATCGAATTCAGAGGTTATTTCCAGCAAGATGGAACATGTAATACTTTTCTCTGGAAACACTGGGCTACAATGAAAATGTTCCGGGCTTTAAAATATTGAATTTACATATATTTGCATCTGCTGAATTCAAAAATCACCATAAAAATATTAGATTAGCTCGTTTTGAAGATAAAGTGACATTTCATATTTTACAGTGAAGATTTTAAATTTGCGGGCATTTTTTGTTGGGAGTTGGCACACCTGTCAAAATACCGTAGATGACAACTACAAGCATTTGGTGACAGTGCTCCTGCAAAAATACCGTAACCTTGGATGCAACATGTTCCTTAAGATCCATTTTCTCCACTCCCATTAGACAGTTACCATCCTAGTTGTGGAGCTGTTAGTGATGAACATGGGGAGAGATTCCATAAGTACATTTCTGTTATGGAATGAAGTAATGCTTTTGGAATGAAGTAATGCTTGCGGATTACTGTTGGTCTTTGTATAGGGTTTCTGCGGAACCCCATCACAAGAAGCAAGCTAAAAGACAAATTCAATAGGCCATCACTTGATTCTCTTCGGACATGTTTATCTACGAAATATTTTTCCAGAAACTTAGAGCTCTTAGCATATAATTACCAGTTAAAAGAATCAAATGCACTTTCATTGTTGTTAGCATGTAGGTATGTAATTAAAACGTATACTTTTCTCTCAATCCGTTAATATGTAATACTTCCACCTTGTGTATGTCATAGAAACTAGAGCTAATAAAAATTTTTCATTGTCATATTTGTTTTTCTCAACACAAAATTAGTAGGAATTGCCTCATGAAGTGCTCCAAACATTCAAAAAATTTTTGTTGTTGCCCAGTGTAATCTCTCAAAAGGTCTGTGGCCCCCTGATTCCCTGACCTAACCTCACCGGATTTTTTCTTGTGGGTATGTCTAAAAATAGAGTGTACCAGAATAGGCCATGGACAATGGATGTTCTCAAGGAATTCATTCAAACCGTAATGAGTAACATTGGCGAGGATACTCTGCGAAAAAATTCAGAGAATATGGTGAGACAAGTGCAAACTTGTAAAGATTCTGGTAGAGGACATTTCCAACATTTTCTCTGAGAACTGTAATTCATGGAGAATAATGCTCTGAGTAAAATTAAATATTATTGTGCCAACAATATTAAGTAATATCCATATTAGGATAGTTTCTCGGGTTTCCAGCCAAGTGATGTTTCCTTCTACCAAGCTCTCAGCCATTCTAACTCTGTGGCCTTCTTCAGAGATAAGTAAAGTCCCTGAAGAAGGCCACAGAGTTGGGATGGCCAAAGCTTGCTAGAAATTAACATCACTTGGCTGCAAACCCGAGAAACTATCCTAATGAATCGACGCTTTACATCTCTCATACTATCCATGTTATTCAACTCCTATGAATGACCGACTGAAAATCGAGTTAAGTAGACATTATATTTACATGTTTCATACAAACTTTCATTAGCTCTGTTCCACTAATTTCAGAGCAAAAGATACAAGAAGTAAAGAAACTTTTGTTTCAAAAACTTTCCAGGTGCAGGTATGGCAGACATTCAAAAGTTAAATCGATTTGTTATAACAATATTCATTAATTTCTATATTATTCAAGGTGCTGATGCAGACTCTTTAGTCAAATTCGCAAACATTATATGTTTACTCAAACTTTCATTACGGCTGACATAAAAATTTCAAAGCAAATATAGTTTTCAGAAAAAAAAATCGGTTTCAAACGGAAACGTGGGGTGTTTTAGAGCGGATACTAAAAGCTTTGCAAATATATCTGTTGTATAAACGCACATGTCATCTTGTTCATTTAAAACTTCAAAATTTTCCCTTACGAGATAGATTTTTGAGACTTCAATTTCCCCTTAATTTTAACACAAAAGATCCTCTTTTTCGGGGTAACACGTTCCCACTCCGATACCACACGTGGTTCTTCATATGTGTCTGTGCACTTTCTCAGAAACAAGGAAAGTGGCTTCATCGAAAAATAAAATGTTGTCCATTAAATTCTTATTCTCTACACCTTTCAGGAGGTCATAACACATAGCCCGACGACAGGTGAAATCCTCGTACTCAAGATGATGCAGAACTTGAATGTCATACGGACGTTTTCTTAGAGTGAAACGTAGAATTCTCCACACTGTATTGCGAGGGACGTTCAATTCCCTACTGAGGCGTCGAATTGATACCTTCGGACTATCACTAACAATTTGAACCTGCTGCACTGTTTCTGCCAAGACGTCTGGTCATCCAGGACGTGTCTCATCACACACACGGCCGGTACGCTTAAATTTGTTCACAAGCAGACGAATGTGTGCCCTTGATGGGACTGGTTTTTGGAATTTACGGGTATATTCCGCTATGGCGTCTTCATATGACAATCCGCATACCCGTGCACAAACAATGGCAACCCGTTCTTCTGTGCTAAACATCTTGCACTAATTTACCAGTATCTGAAAAGAAAAGAAACAAAATAATCCGTTTTCATTGACATAGTGACTTTAGAGACACCCTGTATTTACAGTTAAGTGCAGAGGATCCACTCCCAATAGTCCTGGACCGGTAGGACGAACAACCCGGGCCTTCTTCTACCGGGAGCAATGGATACTCCGGGGCTCTTTCCATAGGGCAATACCTGGAGTCTAAAAAGCCCCCCCCCCGCCGCTGAGCACAACGTCAAGACGGGATGGAAGTGGATACGCCACTTACGCGCGTCAACTCCGCAGGGAAGACTACCGAAAACCTCGGTGGGGTCGAATGGTGATCTAGCAGACCTTCTACTAGCTCTGCAGGCTAGTACCCCGGACTTTTTGGGCAACCCTCTGACCCTCCGGGCGGCCGTAGCCTGGCCGACGTACCCAATTCGCAGTGGGTGTCGGGAACACATTACCCCATCGAGTCCAACCCATTGCGAACAACTCCCATACGGGAGGGGCTCGGCAGTTCGGCCCGAGGTTCCTCTAGTAACGTCAGAGGTACCACGAGTGCTAAGAGTCCGCAGCGCCCGCACCTCGGCAGCCGAAGGGGACGGATCCCCTCCCCTACGGGAACCCTGTATTTACAATTGTGGTTAATACATGTTTTGTTGTATTGAACTCTTGGTGTGGTTAAAAGCCCCTACAGTAGCCCTGTTTGGCTACCGAGAACAGCTTTCAAATATAGATTGTGTTTTTGCTTTCGGTTTCACTGCGCTCTTTTTTCTTTCACTCACTCGCTCACTGGTCCAGGACGCGCGTCGCACGTTCCTTATACACGCATGCATACTATATACACTGTTCACATAAGTTCTCGCGCTTTTCCTGTGCGGGTCAGGTGACGTTTTGGCGACTTCTACATACGTGCACTGCCTTGGGCTGATCGGTATGGGGATGTTGCGGCGGAGCCGTTAGTACATCTTTATTCGTTTGTTTTTATGATGTTTCGGTTCACCGATGATGGAGATTATGGTATTTGGGTGTTGGCGTACTTTTTCCCAAACCAACTTAATTCTGCTTTCTATTGCTGTTTCTATAGTAGGCATTTTACGTTCCTGGTGGATGGTGATGTTGCTGGTTTTTAGGGGTGTGCGGATGATTTTCCGCAAAGCTATGTTTTGTATGGTTTGTATTTTTTGGATGTGGGTTTCTGCGGTGTGAGCCCAGGCCACGCATGCGTAGAGGACCACAGATAATATAAAAGATTCGTATAACATTATTTTGGTTTTCAGTTTTACTTTCCTTGCTACGGAAGATAGGGGCGCATAACTAATCTCTGTACACCTTTTCAGTAACACATGGTAAACGCCCGCAATGTCTCTCACTGTGCACTACACTAGTAGGGTTTGAAGTACTTTTGTGGCACAATAATATTTCGATGGTCTCTTTCGGGACCTTAACTTCACTCATTCTTTCTTGACTTCACCTGCGTCCTCGTCATACACCACTTACAGGAACCGACCCTGATAATGTCGAACTATCTCAAAGCACACCCTTCTCATATATCGAAATGAACATGACCGAATCATCATAATGCTATAATAAGATATAGATCAATAGCTTCACTTCTTTCATACCAAAAGTGGAGAAATCTTTGCTAGTATGAATTGTGTATTGTGTTCCGAAATTAGAGGATCCAGTTCCTATAGAGCGCCCAGAAGAACATGGTGGTACTAGTATCATTATATTGTGACTTTGTGGGTTCGTGAAATGAAAAGTCCAATTTCACCACTCAAAAATGTTCTTTATTTCCACCGACTTACAGTTAAACTCTTGCCAATTACACAGAATTACGTGCTGCACACAATTACGATTCACCAGTTCGTCTGTTACAATTTCACTTGTCCTCGCGATTACGTAAACTCCGATACACATACACAGTTACATACAGTCTTCCGTTGCACAATCTTCTCGTTCATTAACACGTCACTGACTAACTCTTACACCAAGAACTGCGACTGTCTCCTCACTCACACTAAACTTCTGACTAGCTGCAGCCCTTTTTATAGGCATCTCGCCGTCTTCTCGGCTTTTCTAGTTCCCAGGCGAAGATTCCAGATGATAGGAGAAGGGGAGAGAAACGTCCAGGGACGAGTGACATTCCCTTAATCACCCCTCAGTTAGTGACAGAGATTAATGGGAGGCGTGGCTCGGCCGCCCCTTGGTTTCCTCACAGCTGTGCCGTCATACCTTCCGCTAATTGGGTGACACTGCTCCCTCCTCAAAGCTGGTCGTCCCGAACAGCACCCTCGTAGCGTGTCAGGCGGTCCAGGTGTACCACCAACATCTGCTCGGAGTCTCAGCCAGTAGTAGCGCTGCCGTAGTTTGTGAATCGTTCGGTTCGCTCCCAGGTGTCCTCCTGAAGTACCGGCGTGCACTTCCTCCAAGACTTCCGGAACCTTACTCCGGGGAAGTACCAACTGTTCTCTCTGCGTCTTCCCATCGGGTGATTCCCATACCCGGAACAGCACGCCCTCTCTGGTCTTCAACGAGTCCCATTGGGCCCAGTACGACTTGTAGGTGGCGCTCCTCGGTGCGATGTCCTCCCAGGTTGGTCTCATCCCTGCCTCCACTTCCCTCAAGAGTGGCCCCAAGTCTGCGTCCACCAGCTGCTCCCTCCTCAGACCTGCGCTATCCCACCCTTCAGCAGGCACTGCCACAACTACTCGGACTGCTGCGGCACGCTCCTTCTCTTCCACTCTTGTGCACTGGCCGCACTCTTCTGGACAGGGTCTTCGGGACATGGCGTCTGCGTTACCGTGGCTCTTCCCTCTACGATGTTCCGAGGTGAAGTCGTACTCCTGCAGCCTCTGGACCCAACGTGCTGTCTGGCATTCCAGGTTCTTAAAGCTCAATAGCCAGGTTAGGGCGGAATGGTTAGTCCTCAGGTGGAATGGCTGACCGTACAGGTGCTTATGGAAGTGCCCCAAGGTCTTTACTACCGCCAATAATTCTCGTCGGGTGACGCAGTAGTTCTTCTCTGCCTTGGATAGAGTCTTGCTGTAATAGGCTATCGCCCGCTCATGGCCGTCCTGGATCTGCGATAGGACACCTCCAATGCAATGGTCGCTGGCGTCGGTGTCCACAATGAAGGCGCCACCCGGTTGTGGGAAACCCAAAATTGGAGCACTGCACAGGGGCTCCCTTAGGTGCTGGAAAGCGTCTTCGGCGTCCTCCGTCCACACATAAGGTCGGTGTTCCTCTGTCAGGCGGGTGAGGGTTTTGGCGATGTTGTCGGTCTTTTCCTCTAAATCATTAAGGCGGTCGTCTACTTGACCCATCCGCTTGCCCAGATTGGTGACGTCATCCCTCACGCCGGCCAACCGTTCCTCAAACTTGGCGGCGAGGGCCTCGTTCGCAACCTTCATTTCTTCCATTTTCTCCATGAGGTTATCGTTAGCCGTCTTCATTTCCTCCAGCTTTGCGGCCAGGTTGTTATTTGCCGCTTCTGTTTTCTCTGTTAACTCGTTCATCTTCGCCAAAAGCATTTCCAATGCGGATTCCATGGCTGTAATGTTCGGTGATGTTATCTTCCCGCTTCCTGACACCAGTGTGACTTTGTGGGTTCGTGAAATGAAAAGTCCAATTTCACCACTCAAAAATGTTCTTTATTTCCACCGACTTACAGTTAAACTCTTGCCAATTACACAGAATTACGTGCTGCACACAATTACGATTCACCAGTTCGTCCGTTACAATTTTACTTGTCCTCGCGATTACGTAAACTCCGATACACATACACAGTTACGTACAGTCTTCCGTTGCACAATCTTCTCGTTCATTAACACGTCACTGACTAAAGCTTACACCAAGAACTGCGACTGTCTCCTCACTCACACTAAACTTCTGACTAGCTGCAGCCCTTTTTATAGGCATCTCGCCGTCTTCTCGGCTTTTCTAGTTCCCAGGCAAAGATTCCACATGATTGGAGAAGGGGAGAGAAACGTCCAGGGACGAGTGACATTCCTTTAATCACCCCTCAGTTAGTGACAGAGACTAATGGGAGGCGTGGCTCGGCCGCCCCCTGGTTTCCTCACAGCTGTGCCGTCATACCTTCCGCTAATTGGGTGACAATATAGAGATCCGTATAAATCAATTTCGCAAAGACTACTTCGTTTGCATCAAAGATATTGCGAGACTTTTGGCTCCAGGGAAATTGTTGCTGCTGCCATCTATAAAAGACAACGTAAAGCAAACCAGATGGCGCGTCAACGGTGGTAATGGAATGTGTTCTCACTTAAGCTTAGACAATCAAAATGGCGTAGCGCCAGGTAATTTGGGGACTTTAATCACAGAAAACTTAGAAGTTTCCAAAGGACTGCCCTGTGCATTCTATTTGTAATGTAGCAATTGATTTGAAATGAGATGACGAGTAGCAAAGATAACGAAAGCCATTCGGACTGGAAAATGAATGACCAGATTGCAGTGCACTTGCTACTTAACAATTGAAACGCTATTTCATAGCATTCATTATTAAATTCTACTGGTCACTAAAAATTCAACAAAGATAAATGAAATTTGGTAGCGTGGGTATTCAGGCTGGTCATATTGTGTACATTTAAGAATTACTGGATACATGAATGCGTTTGCAAGCCTTTATTAAAATCATTAGCCTTAACACTATCAAAAACTTAAATTGTGAAACTGAAATTGAAAGTTATGCTTCCAGATCTGTAAATTATTCTAGGCAATAAGTACACCAACTGAATGCAAGTGTTTAAATTATGGTTCAATTATATGGTATCGTATACATATGAACAAATTAGTCATATTGCTCAAGAGCGATGATAACATAACGCGAGGATATCTAGCAGGGCAGCCTTCACAAAGTGAAGACCGACCCCCTCTCTCAAGACCAGGGAGTTACCGAGCTGTCCCCGAAGGGCGCCCGGCGCCTACGCGGGGCTTTCCATAGGGCAAGACCTAGAGACTAACAAGCACCCCCCATCAGGTCCGAAAAGACAAGCCGGGATGGTAGTGGATACGCCACTTACGCGCGCTAACCCCAAAGGGGAAGGCTACCGATCAACCTCGGTAGGGCCGCCTGGTGATCTAGCACACCTACTAGCTATGCAGGCTAATATGCGGGAATATATGACTTCCCTCAACCAAGTCCGGAGACGTACCCGTTCTCCCACGGGTATCAAGAACTACTGCTCACTCGAGTCTAACCCACTCCGAACAACTCCCCTACGGGAGGGGCTGGGCAGTTCGGTCCGAGGTTCCTCTAGTAACGTCAGTGGTACCTAGGGATGGGAAGACCAAATTGGAGCGAGAACGAATTGAAAATTTCAAAGTCGTGAAGTAGAAGATTTTCTTCTGCTACAACGAGAACAGGTGAATATAATAGACTTATGTGTTAGTCAAATATGATAGCTATATGATAGATGTCTTTTACATTTCATTCTTGTTTTATTTATAAGACAAAGAAAATGAATAGGAAGTTTATGTTAGAGTAAATATAAAAGTATAAATATTCAACCATGTAAGGAATATCTAATTTTCTAGACAATAGAAATGAATAGGATATTTATATTAGAGAACAAATAAATATTTAAATACTCAGAGAGGTAAGGAATATCTCGGGAACAGTTCATTCTACCTTCACAAAAACTGTATTTCACACAAGTTGTATATTTTAAGGAGGTACACCTTTCTATTTAGTAAAATTTGATCTGACTCTTACGGTTTACTAGTTATGAAAATATTGTTGAGAATGATATCTTCTGAAAACACTCCTTCAAAATTCAAAATATAATTTTATTTCATGCGAAAGTATTTCAAAGAAAATAGATATTAGTTAAAATCGTTATTTTTGTAATTTTAGGTCCTCCATCATTAAGTCACATTAGACGATGAAGGAACCGGATGAAATGGTGCTCAAATGAGACCAGGGTTAATAGAGCGTAGAGTTTCCGTCATTCGTCCTTTAGCATAAGGGAAAACCCCGAAAAAAGCCTTACCCAGGTAATTCAACCTAACCGAGATTCGAACTCGGGACCTCTTGAACGTGAGGTAGACTCGCTACCATCCACACTACCGAGGCGCGCTAAAATCATTAGACCCATTTTGTTAAAATGTACATTTTTGGCAACAGTTTCCATTTGTTGGATAATCTGGAATGGCGGATATTTTGATTAACATTTTCGTGTCGTTTCCTTGTTATGCTAAAGTCGCACACCAAATTTGGTATTTATCAAACTTTCGTTTATAAGTAATGCCATTCAAAGACACAGATACATAAGCTTACACTTGGACATTTCTCTGAAAGAGTGATATATTGCACTAATATGACTTTCTCTACTCTCGATTATCTATTGTTACATATTTTTATTCCTGTATCTACTTCATCATATTCGAAATAAAAATTACTTTACTGCCAAAATTTTGAGATGCAAAGAAATATGGGAATACATTAGGCTTTAAGCAACTGTCAAACCTTTTAAGCACTGGTGCCAATGAACTTCTATTATCTCTGCATAGCGTAGAATAAACCTCCCATCTGAGAAAAGAATAAGTGTTGAACATTGAGGCAAATAACAAGGGCTGTCTCCGAGGTTTTCCATTCATTGCTTATGTTCCTGCTTCTCCGAAAGTTCCACTTGAAACAGAAAACTTGACAAATGTTTAAGCCACTGTAGGAATCAACAAAGGCCTGTTAAATACTTCTGCTTTGGTTGGAAGAGGCTATGCGAGAAAATGCTAACGATGGTTTAATCATACGTCATATTTTAAACCTTTGAAGAGCATGAATGTCTCCCCCAGTTTACCGGTATATTCTATATACATCCTGTACACTCTAACAAATGTCAGGATATTTGCATAATGGAAGTTCTAAATTTAGCCTCAGTACTGTGTCCTTCAAAGTAATGTAAAAGGAATATGAGTGTATGAGTATTGTTAGATCTAACAGGAAGACAAAGCAACCAGTGTAAATATGCAGCATCCGAAGAAGGATAGCAGCTCCATGGACGAAAGCAAATATAATAATGAAAACAACGAAAAGCTTACAAAATGAAATCGTAGTGAAATATGACTGCAAGGAAAGGAATGAGGGAGTTACAAAGTGTGTCGGTACCTCATGATGTAGTTTTATGTAACAGAGCGCTAAGTATGGGTTACACAGGCCATTTAAAGTATATTATACAATATTTTTATAATAAATATATAAAAGATCACAAAGAAGTAGAGGAGGGAAGAAAAGCAAAAAGAATGGCCCTTTAATGTCCAAATAATCAAAGATAATTCATCCTTTAAAGCTCGACATTTATTCGGGATATCATACATTGTTGTTGGTAAACTGTTTTGGACTGTTGATGTAGAACGCTTTTTTTATTAAAGTCGATGTAAATTATGGTATGCCAGTGGTATTATAGCTTTCTACTACCGGGTGGGTCAGCCGTGTCTTATTTTTTGCAAGGAAGGCCACCCATCAAACGGCAGTTTTGCGCTTACCAAACTGCATTTCTTGATGTTCTTAGAGGTATGCGCAAAATTCAGAGGATTGGAGGCTTAAGGGAAAAATATACTCCTCACTAAAATACACCTCAAATACATACGCCTCCTTTACTGAGAGCGAATTCCGGTTTCCATCCGATTTTACAAACTTTTTGCCATAGTATATATGACAAAGTAATTCAGTAAACGCCTAGGAGAAAGTGTACCTATTATATGAGTAACTAACAACGTACAAGATGTCTTTTTTATCTTGAAAAGTGCAGAGCGATGCGCAGTGGTATCTGGACGAGTCCACCTCTGAACGGTTGCAACTGGAGGGGAGGGCAGGTCACTAGCGTACCAGTTGTGAGCAACTAAACACGTGCAGAGCTACTCGGTAACACTACAGCTTGTATCAAAATGTGCTTGTCTCCTGGTTCCAAGAGAGCATTTATAAATGACGCCCCCTAGCAGCACATTAGGAAATAAAGTGCTACATTTAAAAACACGAGAAGTAATAACCAATATCCATAGATTTATAAAAAAGGAACAGTGGACTGGGTCAGCTATAAAAATCTGGGGAAGGGTATCTGAGTCAACAGTTGTGTCTGAAAGCAGTTTAGGAGAGTTATTAAGGAAAGGAAAGCCATTGGTGCTAGTGCAACAACGTCCTTCTCTATATCCAGTAAACAAAGATTAAGAACATGCACAAAATCTAATTTGGATGTCTTAATTCAGAAGTAGTTAGGCGAACTATGAATAATTTTTAAAGCACAGAAAAACAAAGACCAACTTTGAAGAAAGTGCTTATGAAGCTAAAAATTCTAATGACTTCCAAGGCAGTGTCTGAACATTAAGAAGAGTTATTTTGAAGCTAGGATTATTTGAAAAAAAGAAACACTAAGCGTGACAGACAAATTTTAATCGAATATCGCACCATACGTGTAAAATGGCTTAAGTATTTAAGAAATACTCGGAGATATCGAAGTGAAGTTTATATGGTTTATATGGATGAAACTTATATAAATACAGCACATACTGGACCATATGCCTGGAGTGAAATACGTTACAGGAACTCTGCAGCGATATTGAAAATCCGACAGTTGTTTATCATGCCTGCTGGAGGAGAACAGGGTTTTGTTCCAAATGCCTATGTACTATTTAAGATCCAACAAAAGCGTGGAGATTACTACCATAGAAAGAATTACAACTTAGTTTATAAGAGCTGCAAAACTGGCTTCGAGAATAAGATTTGTTTTTAGACACCTTATGCATCGCCCTCCCCTCTCGTGTCATTCATTGTGGCGATAGGTGCACTATCCCCACCACAGTTGCTACTCATCCCTACCGCTCAGGATTGCTGTCGAGATAAAATAATACATCTGTACCTAAAAAGAGAATGGAGTATTCTTGTACTTGGAGCATGGGTTGGCTGCCAAAGACCTCATCCGTACAGTCAATAGGGATATATTATTATACAACTATTTATTTACATTCTTGCGTAAACTATGTCGATTGTATCTCAATTAACATGCATAAGAGCTTTTGCTATTTAAGTAATAATATTAAAACGCCCAGCAAATGATTAAAACTGTCTTAAAAGGCTAAATCAAGCATAAAAACTCACGAGGTGAGTTGGCATAGCACCAGGCATACAAGTCGCACTGTTGAACGCAGTACGTGCTTTCAGTCAAGTCCCGAAATAGCTGAATAGGATTATGACCTCTCTTATGCCATTACCCCCGTTGACATAGGTACGAGTATCAGCATTGCAATTATTTTTTTATGTTCATCAAAACTTGTAAATCGAATTCACAATAATCTAATTATAAAGTCCCTGAGGGTGTGTATTACCCAAGAAGGTCATCATTTCGAGCAGTTCGTTAGACTTTCTTTATTTTTTTTATTTACGGCCTCCAACGTTAAGTCATATCGGACGATTAATGAAATGGGTGAAATGCTGCTCAAATGAGCCCAGTGTCCAAAGAGCTTAGAGTTACCCGACATTCGTCTTTCAGGATAAGGGAAAACCCCGGGGAAAAAATCTTATCCAGTTAACTCACCCTGACCGAGATTCGAACTCGGGACCTCTTGAACGTTAAGGAGACACGCTACCACCACACTACGGAGGCGGGCTGCTTCGTTAGAGGAGTCGTGTTCCTGGAATAGAAAAGGGGTCATTCCAGCGTCACAAAACACACCAATTTAATAGCACAATAATTATATCTCTGCAAAATTGTGTTTAACTTCCACTTTAAACTCTGGTCGCAGTGCCAAACCCCCTCCGTACGATTCTATTCTATCCTAGTATAACTGCAGAATTTGGAGGTGTCAAACTGGGAGCTTCTAGTGTACGGGACCAAGCTCTGTGTGTTTACGGGATGCGGAGGTCAGTCAAGGGTATGAGGCTGGTGACGTGTAGCAGTGCTAGCATAACAGAAATTATCACTTTAGATTGTTATTGTAGCTTGCACTAGCACCAGTGTTGCTGTTCTCACTTCCTAAGCATTCTTTTGTTACAAATGCCAAGCAACTCGAACTTATTATAGCTGAGGATATGTCAGAGTCCATTCGAAAATAAAACTTGTAGTCCATAGGCCCGGCAGTTGATTTGGAATATATCAAAAATGCTACAAGAATTTGATGCAAAATTTCTTAAATTTCCTACTCAAGCAGGCAAAACAGAGGATATATACATGCATACATATACTTGTACTTTACGTCCTCCAATGTAAGTCATATCGTACAATGAATGAAATGGGTGAAATGATGCACGAATGAGCCTAGGGTCCATAGAGCTTAGAATTACCAGACCTTTCAGGATAAGCGAAAACCTCATAAGAAAACCTTGTTCAGATAACTCACCCAATTGAGATTCGAAATGGGAAAAACAAAATAACAAAATAAATTAATTATTCTTTCACACTGGCCGCGTGTAGGCTAAAGAATGGAAAGATAGAGTCAGGGCCAACTTGCCGACATGACATTGAATTCTACAACTGACTCGTGTTTCTCCCGGTAAACCACTTAGGAGCTCTCATATACACATGAGACAACTACCATAATGGCGACTTACAACGTGTAAGTACTGTCACCCAATTAATGGAATGCAGGACCAACTGGCAGCTGGGTAAGGGACAGGAACCTTTCAGGCCTCGCCTACCCATTTATCTTGTAGCGCTAACGAGGGGATGGTTGGAAAAACATCACTAGCCATCTCTTCCCCCTCCTACTGCCGCCTGAAAGAACGCGAAATCTTCGGAATACCTTTCTCTCTCCATGGTAAAGAATTCTCTAGAAACATTTAGCTACCTATAAATAGAAGCAAGATGCGACCGAGAGTTCAGTTCAGTTCTTGGCGAGCAGCCGTAGGAGCGCCGTGCTATTGAACGGACAGGAAGACTGTGTACGTATATCAGAGGAAATGTACGTAATTGTGAGTGTAGGGTGGACCTGTGACAGACGCTGGTGAATTGTAATTGTGTGCGCTAAGTAATTCTATGTAATCGGCAAGTGTTCCAACTGTAATTCGGTGGAAATAAAGAACATTTTGACTTTGTGCAATTGGACTTTTAATTTCACGAACCCACAAAGTCACAGTACTTTAAGACCCGGGCTTTATAATTAACCACTATTAGGTCAATAAATTTATTTCCATTAATTAATTTTTGGGAACTCCTAAGTGGTTAACGGGGAAAAAACACGAGACTTTGGAGAATTTAATGTCAAGTTGGCCATAGTAGCTCAAGGGTTAGAGCGGCTGGGTGGCAACCAGAAGATACGTGGTTCAAATGCCGGCATTGAATTTTTCAGTCCGACTCTATATTTCCAAAATAATAAAACTTAATAACTCTTGAAAAGCACAATAATTTGAGAACAACATGAATATTTTTGCTGCGCGAGGTAGACGCGGGCAGCAAACTATAGTGGAAAATCAGGACATTTCACTCTGAAGATTAGAAAGGACGGTAAACAACTTCAGGAGCAAAGCGGACGTTCTGTTGTATTTTCAACACCGAGGAAAAAAAGAGTACACAGAAAGAAAACCGATAAGTGTTGGTGCGTGAATTTGATAGAGGTGTTATCCGAAAATATGTTCCAGAATTCTACAAAATACAGGGTGTAATAAAAAAAAAAGAGGAAAGTCCATCTGACTGTTAATCAGAGGATACATTTTCCTTGCCAAGAGTTTTAAAACCTGGTGACTTTAAGTGTGGAAAATGTGGAAGCAAACGGAAGATTTTAATTGTGAAACCTGAAATTCATCAGTTGCTTGAGAACCATTAAAAGGTTTAGGAAATCTGTCAGAATATTGGTTGGACGGTAACATAAGCATGAAGAGGTTCTGACAGTTTTGGAATTCCATGTCGTTGCCCAAAATTACAATGCAGGCAATCGGCTCATTCTTTTATGATAAATCCTGGAGGCAAGAAACGGTTTGTGAATGAGCGAAAGTGCTCCATAAGACAACCATTAGTGGTGATTACTGCGGTCAACTGAACCACCTGCCCGCCTCGGTAACGTAGATGGTAGCTTGTCCGCCTTAGTTCAAGAGGTCCCGAGTTCGAATCTTGGTCAGAGTGAGTTATCTGGATAAGGTGTTTTCCGGGGTTTCTCTTATCCTGAAAGACGAATGTTGGGTAACTCTAAGCTCCATGGACCTCGGAGACATTTGAGCATCATTTCACCCAATTCATTCACCGTCCGATATGACTTAACGTTGGAGGACGAAAAAAAAAAACTGAACCACCAAAATTTTGAGAAATGTTTGAAAGAAATGCTTATTCCACAAATCCCACCTCCTTGAGCTATAATTTTGGATATTAAATCATATCTAGGATGTGCCAAAACATATATTAGTGTCACCTAATTATCGAAAGGCACGGCCAGCTAGCAGCAGGGTGGACGACCGGAGGCACTAAGTCCACGCCTACCCATTTATCTTGTAGCGCTAACGAGGGGATGGTTGGAAAATCATCACTAGCCATCTCTTTCCCCTCCCCCATTGACGTCTGGAACCTTCAGGATGATTCACTGAGCCACGAAATTTCCAGGCATAGCGATCTGCGTATATAAGGGATGAAGTGGACAGTTCAGTTCTTGGCGAGCAGCCGGAGGAGCGCCGTACTAGTGAACGGACTGAAAGACTGTGTTCGTGCATCGGAGGAGTTGTACGTAATTGCGAGTGCAGAGTGGACCTGTGAAAGACGAACTGGTGAGTTGTAATTGTGTGCGCTACGGAATTCTATGTAACTAGCAAGTGTTCCAACTGTAATTCGATGGAAATAAAGAACATTTTGAGTTTGTGCAGCTGGACTTTTAATTTCACGAACCCACAAAGTCACATTATAAACAGGTGGAGGGAGATCGGTCCTTTCGTGCGTAAATTCGTTAGCATGGATTCCTGCGGATTGGGAAGTAAAGTCGCTGGTCAAGTGACGTAGATTTTCAGGATGCAAAAAAAATCCGATTTCTGTTAAAGAGGCATATGGGTAATTTCACGTCCAATATATGTTATCTCGAACGCTGAGTATCAGAGCAGTTAAGGAGCGCCATTTTCACAATTTATTTTTAAATTGGCTTACAGGATTTGGTTAACCCTCTCGTTAGGGATTGTTCTTGCTCTGTTTTCTAAATTGTACCATACTATGTATCGTCATTCCCTTTTTCTCTCTTTAGTATCTGGATATACGAATTTAGTGTTGGAAGTATATTGGTTTAATGCCAGTTGTGGACAGCTACAAAGCTCTTTTTGTACTTCTTTACTTCCTTTACTTAGTTTTTCTTTCAAACTATACTACTAATAGCTTCTTTTTCTTTAATTTACGTCCACCCTAACGTTAAGTTATATCGGACGGTGAATGAATTGCGTGAAATGGTGCTCAAATGAGTCCAGGGTCCATGGAGCTTAGAGTTACCCGACAATCGTCTTGAAGGATATGGGAAAACTCCGGAAAAGAACTTATCTAGGTAGCTCACCCTGACCGAGATACGATCTCGGGACCTCTTGAACGTGAGGCAGACATGCTTCCATCTACGCTACTGAGGCGGGCACTACTAATAACTTAATTTATATTGTACGAGGGTGGGTTTAAAAGTATGCCGCCTATTTTTTTCCCCTTGAATAAGTAAGTTATGTGAAAACTTTGAATTTGGCGCAATTCCTCAAACCTTCTTCTCCAATCCCCTGCAGTAGTAACTTCCTAAGTCAACAGATGGCAGCACTGCATCCTCTTGCAAAATGTCTGACATCGACATTCGTATTTGACAGCGTTCTGTGATTGAACTTTTGACTGCGGAAGGTGAAACTCCAATTCGCACTCACGAAAGGCTAAAAAATGTGTATGGTGATGCGACGGTGGATGTCAGCACTGTTAGACGATGGGTTCGTCGCTGTAACGAAGTTGAAGGGCAAACACCATTGGCAGATGAAAAGCGAAGCATCAGGCCGGTGACTGCAGTGGCTACATGCAACATTCAGCGAGTCGATGACATCATTCGTGGTGATCGCCGGGTAACAACAGGTGAATTGTTTCGCATTACCTCCCTCAGTAAAGGCAGTGTAATGATGATTATTCAAAAACTGGGTTACTCAAAAGTTTGTTCACGTTGGGTACCAAGAATGTTAACCGCCTAAAACAAAGAAACAAGGAAAACAATAGCCTCCGAACACTTGCAGCGCTTCAGTTTGGAGGGAGAAGAGTTTCTGGAAAAAAATGTTACTGGAGACGAAACGTGGGTTCATTTTTTTGAACCTGAATCAAAGAGGCAGTCAATGGAATGACATCACACAACGTCACCGAAAAAAAGAAAATTAAAAACTCAGCGGTCCGCAGGGTAAGTTATGGCGACAGTGTTTTGGGATGCAGAGGGTGTGCTTATGATTGATTTTTTTTGAGCAGGGATGCACAATAAATTCTGTCCAATACGTCAGAACTCTCAAAAAGCTGAAAGCACGTCTTCGCCGAGTTCGCCCAACAAAAACTATGGCGGATGTTCTTCATTTGCATGACAGTGCAAGACCACACACCAGCCGTTACACCACTGCAGAAATTGAGAAATTGGGATGGCAAGTCTTACCTCACCCCCACACAGCCCTGACCTGGCACCATCAGAATTCCGTCTGTTCGGGCCACTAAAGGAAGCTCATCGTGGGATTCATTTGGAAGATGAGGAGGCTGTGAAAGCGTCCGTACGTCAATGGCTTAGGAAGCAAGACAGTGTGTTTTACCACCCTGGAATACATGCCTTAGTTCAAAGGTTGACCAAAACTGTGGAAATAAATGGAGATTATATTGAATAGAGACATATTAATCGTCAATATTGTATTCTTCAAGCTATGTAAATTGGATTCAATTTTCTTGGCAATTAGAAGAGAAAAACAGTAGCAGGCATTACCTTTTGACCCAGCCTCATACATTTATTTTTATGACACTAATTGATTTACTAGACAGTAAACTAACCTGGGATCTCCACATCACAGATATTCTGTCAAGACTAAGACACCGTATCCAACAAATCGAACACATAATACAGCCAAAATCGCCTCTTGCAATGCCATATAGGCGCATTCCACACAACTCACTTATTAATCCTATTTGGCAATATGGTTGCTCCATATGGGGCTCTGCTGCAGCGTTACAGATAAAAAGAATCCAAGTAATCCAAAACAGATACCTAAGATTGACCACAGGTGCCCCATGGTATGTTAGCAACACCACACTTCACAGAGACCTGAACATACCATAAGTGATGGAACATACTAAAAAGAAAACGACACAGAGACCTGCTCATTTATTTCATGTGTTATATATGTATGATAAAGTGGTCTTTTGTTTAGTGATTGTAATACATGTTTGGTAATATTTAAATGTAACTGATGTAGGACTTATTGAATAGCATCGTAACAAACGCTTCCAGTGTTATAATATTACCCTTGTTCACAACTATAAGTACCATAATGTATTTGGACACAATAGAGTTTATCGACAGTTAAAAAAATAATAAAAAGTTAATTGTTACAACCATCACTTCTCGATATGCACCATAAAGACCATATATTTGGCTAATGCTACTAATATAAATGATTAGTTAAATAAACTCTGAGATGCAAAAATTTCTATCTTGAAATTAAAGTTATACAAAATAATCTAATAAGAAAATTTCACATGTGAATCTCGATAACTGAAAATGAAGGAAGGGACAATAAATAAGTAATTAAAAGTAAACGCGCACATTAATGCATATTACAGTAAATTTACACTCCATTGTAACCCAATAAAACAACTTTCTTTTTGCGACATTTCACTCAATTTTATCTAAGTATTATATATTTAATTAGGAGAAAATTTAACACAGGTATATCCTTTCTGGTAATAAAATATTAATATAAAAATACATTTTTGACTATATTTTCAGGAAGGAATTCGCAGATATATCCAGTAAAAAGGGGACCCTAAATCCTTTTAAGCACAATTTACACTGAATGAGAAACCAGTTTTGTAACTCTTCCCTTATGGTATTCAAGAAAAGTAATGTGAATTAATTGGTCTTCCAACTGCTCTGAAAGAAATTGGTGTGCATCAGTTTTTATTTCATTTCTGTTTTCACTTAATAGATAGATCATCAGAAGTATTAGTAAGCTATAGAAATAATAAGAAATCGGGGCACTTATTTTTACAGAGCAATTCATATTCATATTTATTGCGACCTAATATAGTGTCATGTCATTTGTAATACATACTATCACCCAATTATCAGAAGGCACGACCAAACGGAGCAGGGTAGGGGACAGGAGGCATTCAGACCACTCCCACCCATTTATCTTGTAGCGCTAAAATAAGGGATGGTTAGGAAAGTGTCACTAGGCACTGTAGCGTCTCTTTCCACTTCTCCTGATGTCTGGAACAATCAGGATGATGTTACGAGCCGCGAAGCTTCCAGAAACAGCGGTATTCCCATATAAGGGCTGTAGTGGGTGAGTCAGTTCAGTTCTTGGCGAGCAGCCGTGAAGAGCGCAGTGCTAGTGAACGGACTGGAAGACTGCGTACGTGTATCAGAGGAGTTGTACGTTATTGTGAGTGTGGAGTGGACCTTTGACAGACAAACTGGTGGATTGTAATTGCGTGCGCTACGTATTTCTATGTAATCGGCAAGTGTTCCAACTGTAATTCGGTGGAAATAAAGAACATTTTGAGTTTGTGCAACTGGAATTTTAATTCTACGAACCCACAAAGTCACAATACCCTCTCTTAAGAGTAATCGATTATAAATGTAAAACAAAATTGACATTTATCTCCTCTCTCACATAATTATTGAAAGTCATCGAAGTTGTCATCAAAATATTCATCTACACTGTAATAGGCTCTGTTTAGCAAGAATTTAGTCAGTTTAGATTTAAACTTAGCAGCTGACATAGTATTTTTAGGCTTTCCGGAAGCTTATTAAGTAGTTTTGGACCAAAGTATTGGGGCTTATGTTCAAATAGTTTTAGCCTGTGTCCTTTAACTATATAGTTATTCTTTTCCCTTGTTTCATACTTGTGGATATTGTAATTTGTGGAGGTTATATTCCTTTTATGCACAAAAAGTGTTGTTCGCAGAATAAATATGCAGGGAATAGTAAGTATGTTTAACTTTTTTAAAATACGGCCTGCATGAACTCGTACGTGTTATTTTTGCCAGGTATCTGATAGCTCTTTTCTGTAGGAGAAAAATTCTGTTAAAGTTTAGTTTGGAAGTATGTGAATATATTAACGCAAAATATACTAACTTACTAGTATCTACTGAGAGAAAATTAGCTAAATATCACAGCACAAAAAGCCCTAAGCTTAATTTACTTTATAGTGTTTCAATGTAGTTGTTCCAAGTTAATTTGCCATAAATGAAAAGCAGCCAAATAAAGGATTTGTTCTAATAGACTGCTATGTAATAATAGCATCTGGGAATCCTCAGATATTAATGTCATATAAAAATATAAAAGTGGAAGCAAGTACAGTTTGGTTGTTGTTCTCGTTTTGCCGCTTTATAAAGTTATAAAGCGTTGCTCCAAATATTTACCTTTCAACCTCCTTTTATCTTTGAAATTCAAAATGAAAGTTTTTTATTGGCTGAAGTCGAGGATTTGCATTGCTGTTGAGCTTAGCTTTAGGAATAATATAGATTTGGAAATAACCTCAGGGTGGTGCTTGTGATTGCACTTTCTGCTGCAGTCACCGCCGCCGCTTTAGTCAACTCCTTGCGTTATTGACCAAAGCTGGAAGAGATAGTCTTCTTGAGCGCTTACGAAGAAGCTGAGGGGAATGGGTAGAGAAGGTTTCACTGGTGTGCGCGAGTCCCTTTTAAGTGGAGTTTCCTCTCTTTCTCATTGTCTTTATTGGAAAAAGTAGAAAGAAAAGAGTAAGAAGGCGCCTAAGGAAAAACTTTTATACAATTCTTTCTTACTATTCTTCTTCTTCTTCATTCCATAGTAGTCCCAGCGGGAAAATCCCACCTATCCTATAGGACATAGGGAGGGAAAATTGCAGGTAGGGATGCGGGTTCCAGAAGGAACAGCAAATCTCTTGGTCAGCGCCAAAGATTTCATGATCCTGTGTGTATTTTTCTGAGAAATTCCTCTGGAATCTTCGGAGCTGATAGAAATGCTGCCGATGATCTCTGGTTGGAAGGAGGGGTTTCAAAGTTAGAACTTGTAACTCGAATTGAGGAGCCAAGTGCGCAAACGAAGCTTATTACATAGTTTGCACATCAAAGGAACAGTGAAGTCAAAGACTTCCTTCCTTCCGTCCCTCCCCTTGCTGCCGCTGTCCCTCACCCTTCCCTTTCTTGAAGTGTGTATGCATAGAAATAAAGTTAAGACGTCGAACAAGTTACGCTGAAATCTCTGTCCCCTCACTCTAGCGTTGTCTCGCGTTGTAACAAAACACTGCAGAGTGAAAATATATGGGAGGCTAAATTATAAGCTATATAAGGCGCTTTAAGATGGTGGAGTGCTTCTGCAAACACAGAAACAATTATATTAATAACAACTGCATAGTAAAAAGTTTGCCCGTTCGTAAAATCAAGTTTGTTGCAATTTACATGATGAAACAAATGCAAGATCAGCGTAAACGATTGACCCATTTCAATGTCATTGTCATCGCGGCTGTATCTCAGTTCACTGTTATAACGCTAGGTGGTTATATGTGAGATACTTCGGTTGCAGGAGATGAGCTTGCATATTGTACAGTTAATTTCCACACAAGGTAAATAAACACGTATGAGGCTATTTCCATATACGCTATTAAAATCAATGGCCACTGGATCTCTCTGAAGATGAAAGAAATTTCACTGAGGGCTTCTCATGAAACTGTTCATCACTTAGAGAAGGTAATGCGCAAAATAAAACAGATCAAAAGTACCTACGGGCAAGAATAGAGCTTGAACTTTAACAGTGGATGTTCTGAAAACCCATAATGTACCATATACATAAAATATGATACGACACAAAATAGCATGTTTGAATAGCATCCTAATGATGTAGCACAGAATGGCTACAAACCTGAAACCATATCTGACTGAAAAAATTTAACAACACGGAGGACCCCGTAGCTCCGTCGGTAGATCACCTGCCTGCTGTGCTGAGGGTCCCGGGTTAGATTCTGGCGGTGGGGGTGGTGATTTTTCTCCAACCAAGATTATTCCCCATCTGCCCCAGAGTCTGGAAGTATGAATGAGAGTGCGAATGTGTGCGTGATCTAACGAATAAAACCCAACGAATGCGAGTTAAAAACTGCAGCTGATTGAAGCAGCAGGGAGCTATAAGAAGACGGAGACCACAGCTCCACCGATCGTCACCCTGATACGACACCATGGTATGATCAAGGATGCCGAGGACAACGAGATTCAAGAACATCTCCGAATACTTTTAGCTTAACAACTGACCATTGTGATTCAACACATACCAAAATAATTGTACATATACCACATATAGTGTATGAAAATCTACTACAAAATAATATTAACAAAAAAATAAGAAAATAAATAAAAATAAAAAGTACAAAAAACCACTACTCTCTCTCTCTCTCTCTCTCTCTCTCTCTCTCTCTCTCTCTCTCTCTCTCTCTCTCTCTCTCTCTCTCTCTCTCTATATATATATATATATATATATATATATATATATATATATATATATATATATATATATATATAAATAAAATATATTGTCACTTTGTGGGTTCGTGAAATTAAAAGTCCAATTGCACAAACTCAAAATGTTCTTTATTTCCACCGAATTACAGTTGGAACACTTGCCGATTACACAGAATTACGTAGCGCACACAATTACAATTCACCAGTTCGTGTGTCACAGGTCCACTCTGCACTCGCAGTTACGCACAGCTCCTCCGATGCACGTACACAGTCTGCCGGTCCGTTCACTCACACGGCGCTCCTCACGGCTGCTCGCCAAAAACTGAACTGACTCGCCAACTGCAGGCCTTATATAGGGAAGATCTCCGTTTCTGGAAGGTTCGCGGCGCGCACAATTATCCCGAGGTTTCCAGACGTCTGGTGGGATAGGAAGGAGACGTTACAGGGCTCGTGCCGCTCTCCTAATCATACCTTCAGTTAGTGATAAGAGACAAATGGGTAGGCGTGGTCTGAATGCTTCCCGTCTGGCCCTACTGCCGACCGGTTTTACCGGGAGTTCCGACGTTCGGGTGATAATATTAAAAATATATATATATACATGTACATATATATGAAAAAAGTAACATGACAAATTATTAACATATGCAAATTTAAATAAATAAAGCAAAAAGAAGCCGGCCTCCCATGGCGAAATAAGCCCTTAAACCCCAGTAGTAGTTAAAACCTTGGATTTGTTTTAAAAATAAGAGTCCACCGATATGACTATTAGAGTTAAAGGAGATGAAAATAAATGAAAAAAAAAAAAAACATGGAAGAAGAAATTACTTAAATTTATTTGTACAGTACAAGTAAATTTTGATTTTCAATGAGCCAAGGTTTCTATGATATAGCAAAATAGCTAAGGCATCTTTCAGAAAGTGAAATAAATGTTCCTTTCAATCTTATATGCCGATGGCTAATCTGGTTTCCTTATATTGGAAGTAAATCAGCTAGCTACCTGACCACCGTCCTTACTCAATAAAAAATCAATGATAAGGATACAACAGATACGTGATATGCTTCTAATTTTGTGCTACGCGTAAGAAAAAAGCGAATTAAAAATGAATTTTTAGGTTATAAAACGTATTTTGTCCTATGTAACACATACAGGGGTCAAGAATAATTGGAAATACCGACATTAAATTATAATGGAAAGTTTTGTTATAATTACTGTGTTAACGCGGTTATATGCAGCGATTTGGAGTTTCAAAGATAATTTAAAATGAATTTTTGTTCTAATTTACGTCCTTCAACATTTAGTCATATCGGACGGTGAATGAAATGGGTGAAATGATGCTCAAATGAGCCCGGGGTCCATGGAGTTTAGAGTTACCCGACATTCGTCTTTTAGGATGAGGGAAAACCCCGGAAAAACCTTATCCAGGTAACTCACCCTGACCGAGATTCGAACTCGGGACCTCTTGAACGTGAGGCAGATACGCTACCATCTACGCTACCGAGGTGGGCGATTTAATATGAAGGATGGATCTAAGAACCTATTTGAGGATTCATGTACGTGTACATCACGTGGATTCTTAGCAAATTTGATTGCTATTTTAGTCTACTAACTAACTGACCTTTTATGCTTAACCTCCGTGTAGAGAGGTTTACCCTCCTTATTTGCTGAAGTCATGTGGCTGTCGACGAGCAGGCAGGCACTGTGCTAGAAAGAATACCTAACATGAATACTAGTGCCAAGTAAATATGAGAAATAAGAAAGGAAAGGTGATTATATAGTTTGTGGAATGAATGATGAGAGAAGTCGAAGAACCCGGAGAAAAACCACCCAGATACCTATTCCTCCACCACAAATTTTATGCACGATTCCTTGGGATTGGAGAGAAGTGAGTGTTATTAACCGCTTGGCTACTTCATTACTCATAATTTTTGTTACCTTAATAATACGAGTACTTTCTCAGTACTGTGATGCAATGCTATGCTGCAAGGATACCTGAAGAGCGACAGACGATTTGAGGCAAATGTCGTGGTAGCGCCATCTGGTAGTGTAGACACCAGAAACGTATACACCTACAGAACGTCCAGCGGTATTCGTGATTTGCGGAGTAAGTTACATGAGTTGGTGAGTGGGTTTTCGATGCGTCATCAAATGTAGCTACACGGATGAGGTTGTGACGACTGTTTTTAGTAGTAAGTGATACTCCGCGAGAGATTAGTTATCTTTTGTTAGAAGCCCTAACAAGTGAATCATTCAAAGTCAATCTGCTTCTCGAATATATCATTATGCGAGTACGTCACGAAGAAGGTGAAGTGACAGGGGAAACTCAGCAGGATCACCTTTGCAGGATAACATCTGTTTCACTCTTTCAACAAATTTCTAGACATACGCTAGCACAGTTAAAGTACAATTTAAGGCATTTAATTTTAGCCTCATGGAGATATACTGTAATTAACAAAATGAAGCATAATTTGTAATAGCATAAAATGCTTCGATGCCTCATGCTGATCGTCCCGAAGCCCCAGGTTAGGAAGCCATTATGAACTATAATAATTTGTTAATGGTGTTGGCGTGTTTCAAGATTTTCATCTCGTTATCCTGTTGGTGAAGCCACGTGCAGCCGTTTGATGCTTTTGTTGAAAAGATCTTTAAAAACAAATTGTTTAAGTAATTTTTCTTGCCCCGGCAGATAGCAAGAAGTCGTTTTTTCAGGTGTTCTGTCTCGAACGAATTTCCTAATTTTAAAAGAAATGTTCCAGAATTGGTTATTGGATTAAAATAATTATATACTATAATTTAAAATATTATAATTGTATTGGTTTCCAAAACCATCAACTTGACACGTGTTTTAAAGTGAACACAATATTATAACCTTCACAGTAACTTGGACCAATAATTCAACGTTTTTATTTCACTTCTCTATATAGACATCTTACTTCTACAATGTCAAAGCGTCTACTAAACTCATCCTCTCTAGGACCACTGATTTTTCACACCATTGCCCTTAGCAACCGACCATTTCATTGCACATAAAGTCTGCATTACCTACTATATTTTCTTTCCTTTCCCACACTCTATTTAAATATTGTCACTTGTCACGCAAATGTTTTAACACTTTCACAAATTGATCGTAATGTTTAATAAACAAATCACATACAAAACTCTTACAAAATTAATAATTATTCCGGGGGCTTACATTTAGTAAAAATAAACCATTTTAAAATACCGCTTCAAAAATAAGTTTCTAAATCTTAAAGAGCAAGAAATTATACAGTGCGTTTAATATAACCCTGAACCATTTGAATAGGTCATAACTTTTGATAATAGGACACACGTGCGACTTTGGGAGAATAAAATACAGAATTGTAAGATTACATTACACTATTTACATCTCAGAGAAAATGTTGGAAGTGTGCTCCACCAGCATCTTCACATGTTTGCACTCGTCTCACCATTTTCTCTGAAGTTTTACGGAGAGTGTATTCGCCAATGTTGCTTATTTCGGTTCGAATGAATTACTTGAGAACATAATTGTGGGTGTCCTATTATTGTACACTCTATTTTTAGATACCCCCACAAGAAAAAATCCGATGACGCTAGGTCAGGTTATATGCGGGGCTACAGACATTTTGAGATTATTCGATTATCAAAAAAACTGGTTAGAATTTCCATGGTGTCACTGGATGTATGACATGTTGCTCCATCTTGCTAGAAGTAACCTTCTCTCAATTCGATATTACCTCCATAAAGCTTCAGAGAATATGGTGAGACGGGTGCAAACATGTATAGATGCTGGTGGAGGGCACTTCCAACATTTTGTCTGAGATGTAAATAGTGTAATGTAATCTCCAAATTGTGTATTATATTCTCCCAAAGTTGCACGTGTGAAATAGTTTAGGTTTATATGGATCACACAATACCTACAGATAGGAATAATTACTAAGAATTTCAGTAAAATATGTAGTGAAACTGTAGTAACGGAACAAACTGTGCATTTAAATAACTTATTAACTGCGTAAATGCGTTATGTACTAATTAGGGATAAGCAATTGAACCCATCTTTGACCATTACTTTATACTTCTAAATCTCCTTTAATTTTCTCAACTGACTCAAACTTCAGAATCGAAGGGATGTGAAAAAGTGACGTATTTTGAATTATTATGTGCCTCAAGTTCCGAAGTTACAGCGGCTCTATAGGGGATTGGTTTACTTAATCTTCCCGCTACATTCCTTAGATTTTCTCCATTCGCAGTTCCATGTCAATCATTGTCTATACATTTCACTTCCGCGTTGTGACATCTTGGTGTACCCGCCTGATTGAAAGAAAATTGGATTGGGGAATTGAGTGGGTAAGTGCCCCGTCATTAAAAGGAACACGTCCATCTTCAGTCATCCACCTACCCTCCACTCAAACTCTCAGTAAGAGATCAGACAATAGTATGAGGGGAAACACATTGAGGTTTTACCCCTGACGGAAAATGGGAAGAAGTACATATCAGATAATTCGAAAGAAGTCGAAACACTTAAGACATGTCTCTCAAATAGATAATGGTGTTCATGATCGAGGAAAAACATCACTTGAAATACGTTATGGTGTGTTTCAGACGGCAAGTCCGAACTGAAATTCATATTACGGGAGTAATGAGGGTAAGGTCATTTTACATCGCTCTGCAGGTTAATTCAGTATGGTATGGCCAACAGAGTAGGATAGGTCTGTGGCCCGCTTGTGGAATTTCTATTCTCGCTGCAGGCCTTCCAGAACCAAAGTCTGTCTAGTCAACGCGTGTGTAGTTGGAACCTCACCCTTCCGCCCACTAATGACCGTCATAAATCTATCTCCACACTTCAGAAATGGAACACTGCCATTGAGGACCAATAGCAAGCCCGATTTTCTTGAAATGACAGTCGCACGTTTACTCCACGTGGACTCTCAGTTGCCGAAGTTCCAACTTCCAGTTGATCTGTTTCATTACGTGCATAAATTCGTTGTGTGTCACAACGTGGGAGGGAAATGCAGTGGTGAATGCAAATGAAGTAGTACATAACCTTCAGTCAAGTGAAAATAATCAAAGTGACGACAATAGGGTGAGTAACTGGGCCGTTATATGACTGGAAAAGCCTCAATAAACAAAGTTATACCGGAAAATGTTTCTAAGCAAATTCAAGCGCTTGTTTTGAACATATATAAATATGTGCTGACAGATAATCTTGGTAAGAGGTCGTGCAATGAACCTGATGATAAGTTCTGGGTATTCACAGAAATACAGTAAGAAATATTGTGACGAAAGGAATACCAAAAACGCTGATCAAGTGTGAAAACAAAAGGAAACGTTTCTCTAAAGTAGATAATTTCAAATGTGATTTAATTCGCCGAGAAATTTATAGATTCCATGCAAAAGGGAGAGCGCCCACCTTAGACGAATTGGTTGCACATTTGCAAGAAATTTGTGATATTCCTTATGGGCATTGCACCTTGCGCGGTCTCCTAAAGGAGCTGGGTTTCAAATACCGCACTTTGAATAAGATAAGGGTTATTATGGAACCAGTAGAATTGTAGCTTGGCGATATATTTGTCAAAATTAAGGATGTTTCGTAGTAATGGGCATAAGATAATTTAGTTAGATGAAACCTCGTAAGATACCCATGACGTATTGAGAAAGGTGCCAACCTTGCAGAATAGTCTGGGAGGAGGAGGGCCGGGGCTGTAAAACGATTATAAGGGTTCGTCAAAGGAGTCGGCCGATACGCACACCAGTTAAACTAAACAGACTTTACCGTTTATTTCGGAGGTGTTCCCGGGTCATTATGGTGAATGCTGGAAAAATATATATTGACCTTACATTCCCTGCTTCACTTCCTTTGATTTCATTCACTGCATGTTCTACATCCAGTCCTTCCAAGTAGCAAGAGTCAGCGAAGTCTCCGTTGGGCCACGCTACGGTGGTCTTGCACTTTGGAAATCTTAGAGGAGGCACTGTGGTCCCTGCTACTCTTCCAGGGGAACTCATTAATCAGCTGGTCCTCGTTGGCTAGTGACGGGTTCTCTATGGCGACCTGGAGACTAAAAGTTAGCGCCTGAGGTGGATGACATTTGAGTTACAACTTAAATACACCCACTCCTACATGAGGCACATTTCCTCCCCAGTGTGCTTTTTATCCAGAAACTAAAATGACTGTTTAATTGCCTAGTTTTATTCTTTCGAACTTCTGAAGAGCACCATTGATTTAGTATTCGAGTAGGATTTCATAGTTCCAATTTAGGTAGTTCCGGTTTCGATCCCGTCAAACGCTCACTCTGACATTGATTTACATGGTTTTCCCTGATTTGTTATTGACCTCTGGAGCTATTTCTCATCTAACTCGATTTTCTTTGCCACATTTTACATTTTAGATGTGCTTCTAGATTTATATCGGTTTGAAAGAAAATATATCTTCTTGGTCGGTTGGTATTCAATAATAAGAACTCCCTTAGAGTCTTTCGAGTAGCTGTAGCCCTTAGCCTCCATTAACTTCACCCTTTCTTCCTGAGACAGGCACAGCGCTTAACGCGATCTCCAGTATGTATAATCTATATTGTCGCGAGGCACTGTTTTACTACTGCATAGACGAGCACCGAGAGAGGTAGAAGGGTGGAGTGAAAGAGACAGATAGCGCTCAAGACACGCCCGTGGACTGACTAGCGCTGAACACTTGCCTATAGACAGTGAGAGAGCGACAGAGGGAGAAAGAGAAGGAGATAGTCTGGACGTTCTCGCTCCACCACGAAAGTCAGTGAAGCTTCGTGAGCTTTCGTGAAGCTTCGGGAACTTTCGAGAAACGATGGACTGACTGGACTGACTAGCCTCCTGGCCCGCCTGACTCGTCTCTTCGAGGAAAGGCACCTCCTACCGGATTACCAGTTCAGGTTCCGTCGGGGCCACTCCACGACCCTGCAGCTCCTGCGATTGGTGGAAAAGGCTGCCCTGGGTTTCCAGGAAAACCTCAAAACCGTGGTGGTACTCCTCGACGTGAACAAGGCGTTCGCCACAACTTGAGATCAGGGCTTTCTGTACAAGCTCAAGGAAGCACACCTCCCCTCCCAATACCTCACCCTGATTAGTAGTTTCCTTCGGGATCGAACCTTCAGGGTGCGGGTCGAAGGTAAACTCTGCTCCGTCAGACCCATAGCGGCGGGAGTCCTGGAAGGCAGTGTACTGTCACAGTTACTCTTTGCTGCCTACATGTCTGACTTCCCAACAGAACCTCGCACTGTTCTGTGCCAATATGCTGACGACGTCCTCATCCTGGCCCATAAAAAGAACTTCCGTTACTGCCTCCCTCCACTGTAGCGATGACTCCGAGCCTTCGGCATGTGGAGTGAAAAGTGGAGGATGGCCATTAGCCTATTAGCCCATTAGTCCTTCTGCTGGGAAAGGTCGTCCGCTGGCACCTGGAAGGAGACCTGTGGCTGCGGCGGAGAAGGATCCCTTGGGTTCAATCTGCCAAATACCTGGGTATCCGACTGGACCACGGCCTCACCTTCATCCCACATGTCCGTGAAAAAATCAGCCTCAGCCATGCAGCGCTCAGGCAGTTGTACCCCATATTTCGGTCAATCACGCCCACTCGCCTTAAACTACGGGTGCGTCGTGCGAGCATCCCGCCACTGATCCTATATGGATGCGAGGTCTGGGGCTCGGTGGCTCGTACCACCATCCGCAGACATCAAGCCGTGCAGAACAGGGCACTATGGATGATCTACGATACCGAACGTATGTTTCCATCACACATCCTACACACCCATTCTGGCACACCTTACGGAGAGGACGTAACGTTCTCGTACATTGTATGCAGAATCACACCTCATCCCAACCACCTAGTAAATACACTAGGTCAGTATGACCACCGTACACCAAGAAGGAGAAAGAGCTATCGCCTCCCCAAAGACGCCCTTGGGTGGCGAGTCCAGCCTTTCGTCCCTTCACTGCCATATCCCGTCAGTCCCGGCCATACTGGGGCTGGATTTGACTTGGCAGCTGACCCCCGCCAGTTGAGTCCCTCCCCCCCGGTGCGACCAGAACACGACCCGAACCTAAATGTTTCCCAGCCACCCGACCTCTCGCTCCTGGTCCCGCTATACTGGACGGACCCTGCAAGCAGGCCGTTCCTGGCGTGGCGGCATCGGGCACTGGCTTCGTTCCAGGACGCTCATCCCGCCGCCAGGAGCACTAGCAGAGGTCGAATCAGGTCCATCACCTTACAAAAGACATCAAAGTTTTGTGTAAAAGACAAAATTTATAAGACCGCAAGAGTAAATTCGCTCAGCGGATAGGTACCGTGGCGCTCTGACCACCGTCCGGGAGCACCCGGATGACTTGTTCTCGCTCATGGCTCATGGACAGCCAGTGTCGGCAGGGATGCTAGAGAGTGTTCAATGCAGTGTGTATGTGGACATCTAAACCGCATGGAGTTGCTAGTTGAGAACTGATAAACTTGTAGTGATTTGAAAGCGAATTCTTTTGTTTATTTACGTGCGCAGAAGGCAGGGGAGACTGTGTTGGTGTCTTTCTACGGAAATAAAGAGCATTTTGATTTCTGCAAACTAGACATTTAATTTTACGAACACACAAAGTCACAATATTATCTATAATGATGTAATTAAACACTATGAGAACTAGTTGTTGGAGTCATGCGGAAATAATGATAAGACTTTTTTGCTAGTGTTTGTGCTCTTGACTCATTACTCGCTGTACAATCAACGTTACTTACACCCACATGAGCAAATTCAGAAATGAGACCACGGCAGGGCTTGTGGTTGGCTTTTGTGCAGTCCGGTTCCCAGCATATCCTTATAAAGGTTACCAAGGAGATGAAAACGGCTAAGCTCTATGTAGAAATTGTGGTTCCGTAACCTCAAAGAGCGGCTCTTGATATTAACCAAGACTTCTTCCTCTGCGGCTGTTGATTGTTGTTTCAGCCAATAGCAATTAACATAGTCTGGTGTTAGATTAATACAAAGCGCATCCGATGACCACACCACAGCTTTTTCAGAATGTGTAACACAATATTAACATTTTTACTAACTACTAAATTAGATGTTTTAGATCTAGTTCACAAGGTTTTGAAGGTAATTATTAAAAAGTTAATAAATTCTTTCAAAATACCTATCTGGCATTATTAAATCCGCAGCTAAACGGTGACTCATAAATCGATAATCATTAACTCCAATGAACTGTTACACAGAAAATTTATATAAGTTTCAAAGAATATCTCATAAAGTAATCAAAATAAATAGTTGGAATTAAATGTGTTTTGAGTGATATTCTACATTTTCTCCGTGTGATTTGTATCACTTATAATTTTTACTTCTATAACATTATGCAGCGGAATGTACCAATATATAAATACGAGGACTGTTCAATAAAGAATGATCACAATTTTTTTGACAACGTACCTTCAGTCATCCTCATAATTTTT
The DNA here is from genome assembly GCA_030765055.1 of Mantis religiosa. Classification (NCBI taxonomy): domain Eukaryota; kingdom Metazoa; phylum Arthropoda; class Insecta; order Mantodea; family Mantidae; genus Mantis; species Mantis religiosa. The sequence continues at coordinate 173,282,759 of CM060952.1, forward strand.
ATGGTTCTTCTCAAAATAGTCTCCCCTGAATGCGATGCACTTGTCCCAGCATTTCTGCTAGTCTTCAAAGACATGCTGGAAACCATTTTTGAGAGATCCATTAAAATCGCCTCAGCAGCCTTCACCACTGCTTCTGATGATAGATAATGCCTCCCACGAAGGGTTTCTTCAAGTTAGGGAACAGAAAAAGGTCACATGGGGCTAAATCCGGACTATAGGAAAGGTGAGGGATGCACTTCACGTTGAATTTTGTAAGATATTCAGAAACAACATTGGCAATATGCGGCCGCGCATTATCGAGGTGCAGCATTCAGCCTGATTCATGGAAATGTGGTATTTTGCGCCTGATATGGACTTGCAATGTTTTCAGGATATTTCTGTAGTATTATCCAGTTTCTGATGTGTGTGCAGGTACAACATGCTGATAAACCATTCCATGAATATCAAAGAATGAAATGACCATAACCTTCCCAGCAGAAATAACCACTTTTTCTTTTTGTGGGGTTGGTGATAAAGGAGATTTACACATTGAGCTTTGCTGTTTGCTCTCAGGATCAAAATAATGTAGCCAAGGTTCATCAGCAGTATTGATGTTTGAAAGAAACTCCGGATCTTCCTCTAACATTAACTTTAACTTCATGTTACCTCCATTGCAGCGGTAGGCGATAGTGAACATGTCTGAACTTACGGGAACCAGGAGTACCAACAATGAAACTACTACGGCGTGTTTGTTTCACATTAAGCTAACAGAATATCATAGGATTGAATTTTAGTGCGAAACATTACTACCGTAAAAATTATGATCATTCTTTATTAAGCATCCCTCGTATACCTGTGTGAGTTGCGATTAATTTAGTTTCTAGGCTGCTCATACATAAGTCAGCTAAAAAGGTGATAATGGATTACCCAAAGCTAAACCATGTATCTGTTTAGACAATTTTCTATTGAAATTGAAGATATTTTGAGCTATACAACTTGATATGAATGTTAAATAAATTTTTATTTCTAATTCATTGATGATAGAAGTAAGCCAATCTTGCAGGAGTTGATATATATTTTCAGTTGTAACATTAGTAAATAATGACATAAATTCAATAGATACTAATGTATCATTATCCAAAATTGTAATATTCTTAATTTTTTCAATGCTGTATGTGTATTAGTGACACCTTTGTAATATAAGTAGTAAATGATTAAAGATATATTGATTAAATACCATGCCTCTTTGTAAAATCCAGAATTCGTGATTTATATAGTTATCTGGAATACAAAATGGAACCCTCGTGCAAAGCGCACACTTTTTCTGACAATGCCTATACGCTCTTGACACTTCTGAATGCAGTTCATTTAAATTTCCAATTGCTTCTCTGATGGTAAATATTGACCTAACATTCTCCCCTAACCATTTCCATCCCTTCCTCCAATTTTCTTCTTTAAGTGAAGACAATGCAGCTTACATCTGTTCTAGGGACTCGGTAAACAAATGAGGAAGACAAAGGGGTTGGTAACGAATCACTTGTCGCTCTTCAAAACGTGAATGTAATTTGTTATGGAGGAGCCGGGAAGGTAACGATTGTTATCCCCACAGCTTTAAGACAAAACGCTTTTCGTTCTGTTTGTAGCCCTCTACTTGTAAACGCATTTCACTTCGATTTGCAAGCCTCCCCTTTTGAGAGATCGTCGTAGTTTGTTTACACGGACACTTGGTGAGGGAAAACTTACATAAAACCGTGATGGTGCACATGCAAGGTAATCCTTTAAACAATGATCCAAGCAAATGACTTTCGGGTGTTAGCCTGTCAAGGTTGTTCCTGAAGGGCTGATTGGATCCTTTTACAAAGGATACATATACACGAATATAATAGTAATGAGGTTCCATATTTTTGGATTGTAAAGGGCAGGTAATTCAGTTTTATTCTCATTGATTCATAAATTTAAACAACTCATAATGTATTCGACGAACGGTATTCAATGGTGTACTGGTCACACAAGCTGAGGTCGTACGTCCACTATTGCCACTTTGATGATCCATGAGTCAGATCGGTGTGCTCCTTTAAGTATATGAGTACGTTCAGTATGGGGTGATGGGTGAATTTTAGATGAATGATCTCCTACTATGCAAACTAACTGAAATAAATTTTATTAATATACTATTTTATATCAATATAACTATTTAAAAATGTTGTAAAAGAGAGATGTACAGAAATATCAGTAATTTTTCAGATCTACACGAGTGATTACATTTCATTTACACACCAATGACAACCAATAAATCAGGTGATTATACACTTTGGAGATACAAGTAAATGCATATCGAAATAATTTGAAAGAAGCAGCTTACTAATCTTCTGTCATTTTAGTGAGACAGTCCTTTCACAATATTCAAAATCAGTCATGTCACTTTGTGACATTTGTTGTGATGCTTGTCCTTTCACCCTCCAACATTCTGTATAGGGTTTGGTAGGAAGAATTTAGGATAGGTACGGTAGGAAAACCAAAGTACCATAGCGGAGGATTGAATAAACCTTCAGTCCCCTCCAGTGGCAGCACTGATTGGGATTGTCGAAATCGAATTGACTAAGATAAAAAGTAGTCTGGGGTCTGAAATGTCAATGTTTCTGGAGCTATACTTCTAATACAGAAAACTTTTGTGAGTTAAATTTAGTTTAAAATGGTATAAATTAGACACTTACATTCCTTGACCCTATAGTAAATTCTCATTCCATATATCCCTCTCTGGTGAAAAGCCTACCTAACTTCTTCCATGCAATCGTCAATAAATGTATTATTTATTTATTTACTTGTTTATTTATTTATTTATTTGTTTATTTATTTGTTTGTGTGTTTGTTTGTTTATAATATTTATTTAGTTAGTTATTTATTTATTTATTTACTTATTTATTTATTTATTTATTTATTTATTTATTTATTTATTTATTTATTTATTTATTTATTTATTTATTTATTTATTTATTTATTTATTTATTTATTTATTTATTTATTTATTTATTTATTTATTTATTTATTTATTTATTTATTTATTTATTTATTTATTTATTTATTTATTTATTTATTTATTTATTTATTTATTTATTTATTTATTTATTTATTTATTTATTTATTTGTTTGTTTGTTTGTTTGTCTGTCTGTCTGTCTGTCTGTCTGTCTGTTTGTTTGTTTGTTTGTTTGTTTGTTTGTTTATTTGTTTGTTTGTTTGTTTGTTTGTTTGTTTGTTTATTTATTTATTTATTTATTTATTTATTTATTTATTTATTTATTTATTTATTTATTTATTTATTTATTTATTTATTTATTTACTTATTTATTTATTTATTTACTTATTTACTTATTTACCTATTTATTTATTTATTTACTTATTTATTTATTTATTTATTTATTTATTTATTTATTTATTTATTTATTTATTTATTTATTTATTTATTTATTTATTTATTTATTTATTTATTTATTTATTTATTTATTTATTTATTTATTTATTTATTTATTTATTTATTTATTTATTTATTTATTTATTTATTTAGTTGTTTACTTGTTTACTTATTTATTTTTTATTGATTTACTGATTTATTTGTTTATTTATTTATTATTCATTTATTATCTATTTATTTATTATTTACTTATTTACTTGTTTATTTATTTACTCGTTTATTTGTTTATTTATTTATGTATTTAGTTATGTATGTATACATTCATTCATTTATTATTTTAAACCAAGTTAAAGGAATTTCTTGAGTATATTTGATGCCTGTCAATGTTTCTTCTCGTTCCTCAGTAACATTTTCTGAAAATCTGAGCTTATTCTCAATTAAACTAAAACAGAATTCAACCAGTGTTTTCACTAGGATGATCTCCCCCATATATTTCGCCAATAATCATGTGATGCCGCGGTAGCATATGTGGCTTGTATTTCATTTTATTCCTAGCAACCACCCACCAAAGGGCTTTTCGTTCTTTCCCCGGGTCGGTAGGTGAATGTCGATATGGCCCCACTTCTATCATGACTGTTTCTGTATCCGTCATTTCCTGCATTTCAACTGTTTCAGGGGCCTTGTGGTCGTTGCCGGACTACGCCGTGGCTGAGTGTTTAGATTGCTTGGCTCTCACCAAGGTGGGCCGTGTTCGATTCAAGAATAGCGCAAAGTTAGAATTGTAGTGGTTAACACGGCTCACGGGTCTTTTCTAGGATCTCCTGTTTCCCCTGTCATCTCATTCCACCGGTGCTCCATGTTCATCTCAGTGTTACCGCCTGCAGTGCCTCATGTTGTAAAAGCGGGCGTTATACACTAAACGTTTCATTTCAATTTTGGTTGTTGCCGGTCCTTGTCAGACACGATAGAACTTGCAACTAGAGAAACAGCGACAGTACTTGGGCCGACGGCATCCGAATCAGGTCGTCCTTCGGATTCCTCGCAACATTCTTCCCTCTCAAAAGTCACGGTAGAAGTACCATGGTTGCTTCCGGGGTTTTATTTGTTCGCCCGCAAATTTGAGTTTACTAAGCCGTTATATTACATGCAAGAGATCAATCTTGACTTTACCTCTATGATTCTGAAAAATAGTTATGGTGTAATGCTCTACAGCAAAAAAGCCTCTAATAAAAGTGTTAATTAGAAGAAATGGACGGAGAGATAATTCTTTTTAAAAATCTAGAATCTGTAGACTCACAAAGATAGTTAATTTAGTCGCACAGAGATAGTTACACCTTAGTCATTAACTACAGGAGAAACAAAATTTCCTATCAAGCTTGTGCCACTTTAGATATGCAACTATGAAATGAAAATCAGTGTGGCTTAGTGTTCAGATGCAATGAGAATTTTCCTTTTCCTTTTCTATAAAATAAAACAGCAAGAAAAGATGATTTTGTCTATGCAGCTGAAATACCCTCCAGAAGAAAAGATTGACTGGTCATTTTCAAATTGACTGGTTCACAAAATGTTTATGACTTAATTTAGATAATTAAGTTTTAAAACGAGCAGTCCATTATAACTCTTATGTGATGTCGATTCTAATAACAATGGTAGTTAAAAGATTAGCAGACAAACTTACGGAGTCAAAATTCTATTCTTGAATGTACTGAAAGAACGACATATTCCATCCTGCATTACAAGTTGTTCTGCACTTTATAACTGGGTACTGTCTTTAGCTTTCCTGTAGCTTTTAAAAAAGTAGTTTATACACATTCAGTATAGTAAAGATTTCATGATATTTGAAATTGCTGTGTAATTAGAAGGAAAAAAAGTGAATCGGGCTGTGGCATTTAAACCAACTTCTTCAGTGATACCTCAGCTTTCCTGAATTCAGAGATTGATGTTGATGAAATTTTTAGCTATTTTATACAAACTGCTCTACTGAATCTATGAATGTGTATAACGTCTATAATAATGTATATACAATTTGACAAAATGCATGAACAGTAATACTCCTTTATTTAAAAACGAGTTTTCTTTCCATTAATTTGACAGAATACTTCATTTTGGACATGCATAATTTGTTTGCACCCTGATTAATCATTCCATTTAATTATATTTTTAGAACTATGCGTGAGAATTTGTGATTTTATTGAAAACCAAGTTGATGTTAGTACATTTTTCTATATAATTTCGTACTTAAGGGCATTAAATTCTTTTATTTGGAACGACAATCAATAATCGGTAGCACAAGATTTGTTTTTGACAGTTGCGTTAATTGAAATCCGATTTTCTCTGTGGAGTTAAACATCGAATTCTGTAAATGACACATGAATGACAAGTATAAAGAAAAATATTAAAAATTCGTGCACATTCACACTACATATCTTCTATGTAACGTGCAATTTAAAAAATAACTTAAAAATTTGTTTTCTAGATATTTAACATTACCATAAGCTGCCAAAAGAATAATATATAAGAACGAATGAAATTACCTTCCATGTTTGATTGTATGTTAGTAAGGTCTGGAATCATAAAATGTATAAATGAAGTTTAAGATAACCCAAGTAGGAAACATTTATAATAACCAATAACGTTTGATAATCAAACGTTTTCAAAAAATTAGTGTAAGGGGCAATGTATAGATTGAATATATAAATTAAATAATTGTAAAATGAAAAACTAAGGTTCTATTCATTTGAATGGGATAGCAATACGCCTAACAAAAGACTCCTACTTGTATTACATGACAAAGTTAGAAGGCGTACCGGAAAATATGTGAAAAACGGAGATGCTTAAGTATGTGAGCTTATCGCAGAAAGACGGCGAGACCAGTGTGTACACACTCTGTTTAGATATAATCAAGTCTTCTGGACAGCAACGTGCCATACATGTGTGTATGTGTCTATCTGTAGGTATGTCTGTATATGTATACATATACCACATGACGTGACTGAATATTGTGACAAGGAGAGAGAAGAGAGGTTCAGAACCCCATAAATTCCTTTGTGATTCCGCAGTAGATACTGTTGATGAAGTGTCTGCACTTTAATCCTCTAGGTACTTGATTAATCAAAGGCAGTAGAACTGCTGTTTTGCTTTCATTTTTGTTTATTTCACTTCATTTGTTTATCTTTCATTGACGTTGCTGTTTTGTATAATGCATATCCTTCTGTCGCTACGTCGGGTTGGGGAGATTTATTTCATACGTGATGTAAACCAAAACTATGAATATGTTGTTGTTTTTATTTACATTCTCATTCAGATTCATCATTATTATACTAACGTGAGACTGTGTTTCATTAGTAATGGCATAATGATATCTAAACTTAAATACACATAGCTTTGTTTAGCTTCAAATTGTGGTGCATTTAATTCACCTGGTTTTTATTATGGCAATGTCCTATTTGTACAGAGTGGTCACGCTTCAGAAAATTGTTTGCATATACTTCCTAAAATTATAGAAAAGCGATGGATTACTGAAACAAGAAGCTCGAGTCCGCCTCGGTAGCGTAGACGGTAGCATGTCTGCATCACGTTAAAGAGGTCCCGAGTTCAAATCTCGGTCAGGGTGAGTTACCTGGATAAGGTTTTCCCGGGGTTTTCCCTTATCCTTACGGACGAATGTCGGGTAGCTCTGAGCTCCATGGACCCTGGACACATTTCAGCATCATTTCACCCATTCCATTCATCATTCCATTCATCGTCCAATATGGCTTAAGAAAACTTAAAGGACCTAAATTACAAAGAAGAAGAAGGAGATGAATAAGATGAAGAAGAAGAAGAGGCTCCATTATTAGCATACGATAATAGCGACAATGATAGACATCTTTAAGTGACGGGACATTGCTACATTGCTGATGACATATTTGGCACTTCTCCTTTGCTAGTTGAGGAAATCACCTTTTCAGAAATTATTCTCGCAACACAGATTGAATCAGTAGAAAATTAGTCATATTACTGTGCACTTCCCACAGTTGCAGTAGTCATTTAATAACAAAAGTGTAGGAACTAATTTAGTAGGCTTCCTTTTTTTCCGTTACGGAAATTGTAGAAATTAGGGCTATTTAGTCTCATTTTCAGTCTTTGAAAATATAACAATAAATAATTATGTGGATTATACAACGAGAGGGACGGCTCAGATAGTTTCTTTTGTGGCTCGCATTCTGGAGGCCCGGGTTCGATTCCTGTGGGCGACCTACCTGACCCATGGGTTTTTTCGGGTTTTTCCCGGGTCGCTAGGCAAAAGCTGGGTAGATTAATTACATCCCCCGTATTTCCTGTCTGACCATTTCATCTCCATTATCATTTCACATCATCTTTCATTTGGTGGTCTGTACAGGGTAGAAGTGTCGACGGGTGTCTCGGCGGTGCATGGCAGGATGATATGGTCTGAGTGAGCCACTGCCTCCTCCGGTAGGTCGGTTGCTAGTGTCCGCGCCCCTGCTGGAACCATTTGGGACCGCCAGCCAGGGACCTTTAGGGCTCGGCTGCTGGGCTCGTTGCCGTCCCGCAGTAGGCCTGTTAGGAGAGGTCTCTATCTAAGTAAACTGGAGGGACCCTGCGCTCTGCACTGCAGTGGTTCCTTGGTACGGCCGCCCTCTGGCTCCTCTCGCCTCATCCTTCCTCCCGGGGTGCCAGCACTTGGGGGCATAGGCACAATGGGCTCAGCATGGTGGTTCGGAATCCCCTCTGTAGTGAAATTGTAATCCTATATGCATATATATTTAATACATTTATAATCAGTAAGTTTATTTTTATTATGTACGCGATTTGCTATAATAATTTCCAAACGTGTCATCCCACACACAGCGCCCAAGTGCTCCATTTGTTCTTCGTCCCTTATTGTACGCCAGGTTATTTCACTTTCTTATCAACAAATGCTCATTGGAAATGACAAAATTATTTTTTACACAATAAATCTGTGTAAAATGCTACAGGGTACTATACGTATCCAAAATCACTTATATTACTATTTATGGAAGCGGTTGTATAATAAGTACTATTAATAACATCAGTCCCCATTAAATCAGTACAAACAGTGGCATATGCTCACGATATGGCAATTCTCGCAAGGAATATAAGAGCTCTTGAGGAAAGTTATGTAATGTTGGAAGAGAAAGCACAGGATCTAGGATTGGTAGTGAACGTTAGTGAAACCAAATATATGTAGAGGGTAAGTAATGGGGATGTAAGAAGAAGAGAACTTACAGTTAAATCACGTGGGAAGGAATATCAAAGATTGAAAAAATCTAAATACCTGGGATCTATAGTAACAGTAGATAATTAAACGTCAGTGGAAATTCAAGAAAGAGCAGCAAGTGGTAACAGATGTTCCTATGCCTTGCAGAATATATTTAATTCAAGGAACGTCAGTAGGAATACTAAAATTAAAGTATATACAACTGTACTGAGACCAATAATAATGTATGGTTCAGAAAGTTGGGTGATCACCGCCAGAGAAGAACAGTGGTTATGACGGTGGGAAAGGAAGATTTTGGGAAATATATTTGGAGCAATAAGGGACTTGGACGGATGGACTATTTGGACATCCAAATATAGTAGTGAAAATTAAATAAGAAAGAATAAGGTGATTGGCCATGTGCAAAGAATGTCGGAAACCAGTGTAGTTAAGAAGATATACTGCTTGATGGCAGAAGTAGAAGAGGAAGACCCACGAAAAGATGGGTAGATGATGTAGAAGATGACTTGAGAAGGTTGGGGGTTAAAGGCTGGAGAAGAAAAGCAGAGGACCGAGTAGAATGGAAGAGGGTATTTACGAAGGCCAAGGGCCTACATGGCCTTTAGTGCCAACAGTCATCATCATCAATCCATTAATTTTACGATTATGGAAAATTATATGTAGTATGTAATTTTTGGAAGAATAATAGGTAAACTTTAAAATTTAGAATCCTTCGTTATAGAAATTATTGGATGACGTTGGTTACATAATTTAATATTCAGAGTAAAACAAACATAATACCCATTTTAAACAAAGTCTGACGAATTTTATGGATCGTACTTGTCCCAAAGGATATAAAGTTAAGTTGTTAATTATAAACACATCCTCCAACGTCAAGTATATCAGATGATGAATGAATGGGTGAAATTGTGTTTAAATGAGTCTAAGGATCCATAAAGCTTAGAGTTACCCGACAGTCGTCTTTCGGGATAAGGGAAAACCTCGGATGAAACCTTACCCAGATAACTCACCCTGACCGAGATTCGAACTCCGGACCTCTTGAACGTGAGGCAGACACGCTATCATCTACGCTACCGAAGCTGGCATATCTAGATTGTGGTGAAGAGTTGTCTCAAAACAGAAAACTCTACTATCAGTATAACTTTACTTCCACTAAGAATTTAGATGCTTTGATTTCAGTCGTACAGGATAACTTAAAATGAAAAACTCATACAAACCATCTACTAACCAAATTAAGCAGGGATATATATGCTCCAGGAATATTAAGTCAAAATGTCAGCCAATTCACCAGAAGCCAAAGATATATTTACTAACCAAGAACAAGCTATTCGAATTATAGGCAACGAGAAAATGCTATGTTCATATAAGCCAATGTTTAAAAATATTTGCATACTTCCTTTAGAATGTGTTTATATACTGGAGAGAGCTTTATTTGTAAAAAGAAATAGATTTAACTTTCAAAACAACGGAAGTGTTCATATACATTAAACATGGCATATTGAGGGTATACACTTAACCTCAATCAGAACTACAATGATTAAGAATGCAGTACTGCATTCCTGTACAATAGTTTATAATTCCCTTCCTAATGAAATCAAAAGCATGGATGACTACAGCGTGTTTAAAACTATAACAAGGGCTTTCTTGCAGGAGCACTGATTTTACACAGTAAAGGAATATCTGCAATTTAACAAATCCAGATGCTCATAAGACATGAATTTACTTAGCTTGTTCATTTCTCTCAGTTATAATTATATCCAATTTGTGTTTCATTATAATTGGATGTAGGTTATGTATATTTGATGTTTAACCTTTTAATATAAAGGATAAATTTACTGACGTATCCTATGGTACTATGTAAATATTTGTATTTTAAAGGAAGACAAATTTGAATTGAATGCAGCCGTTAAAGATACTGCAGGGATCGGGGCTTATCACACTAAAATAACTCTAGTCTGGTTGCTCTACACATTTCCTCTCATCGCTCTCTTTAGCTTCAAGGATGTACCTTGCTAGTTGTTTCACGGTATTCCATGCCTCTTTGTTAGCAATCCCAAGAGAACACAGGTTTTCTACTTTCAATTCCTTATCCAGTGTTGTGTATGCTTCCTTTCTTTTTCGCTCCCAACGTGGGCAGCGGAAGAAAGTGTGTTCCACGGAGTCCTCCTTGTTGCAATACCTAGAACTAGTAGTAACAGCCTTTCCCATTCGAATAGCGGAGCTCTTAACCCGTCCATGTCCGGTTAAAACCTGTGCGAGGAAGTAGTCCACTTGTCGATGGGAGCACCGTAACCATGGTATCATATCCGGGATTAATCTTTTGATCCATTAGTTTACCAGAATAGTTGCAACCCATCTCGATTGTCATTCATTAACGGGGCAGCATATAGTAGGAATGAGTTAACCACTCCAAATAACATTTAGTTGCAGTAGTGAAAGAGGTATTCGAGCTAGGAGCTCTTAGGGTCTTCCTGTGTCTCTGTGGCCTTTCTACGTTCATGTAATCCCTTCTTCCTGCCGCTGGTAGCAGCAGGTAAGGAGTAATAGAGATGTCGCTCTCCACTGTATGCCTTATAGCTTTTATATTTGCACTCCCCATAACATTCAGCATTTCACTATTCTGTGAAGCAAATACCAATTATATTTTGATTTTAAATGCTGTTGCTAGCTATTTTCTAAACTATATGTATTCTGAAATAAGTATTTACCTGCACTCACAATTTACTCTAAGCAGAAGACTCTAAGTGGTAACCATTGTTCTTTTAGATTTAATCCAATTTATGCAGAGAATTAAAATCTCTAGTTTTGAATTTAAATCAATAGCAATTTCAAACAAATTCACAGATACTTTTGGTGTGGTTTATTTCTAGATTCGCACTTCGCTGTCGTTTAAGGTGTACATCATCAAAAAGGTAATTTGACTTCCTGGTAGCAAAAGGCTATAACAACCGCATATTTTAATGAGCGAGGGATATATTGCAGTAATATACGGCTGAGAAAACATCCGAAGCGCAGTTTATCACGCGTGATTTACATGGAGAAGAAAACACCCCCTCTAGTAAATGTAGATTTACACACTGAACTTCACCTGAATTTTGAATGACCTTCGCACCCCCGCCGTTTGGCGCCAAAGCCCCAACATATGCCTCTCTCTTTCCATCCAATCTTCAGAAGGGAAGAGAAAACCACACATACGTGAAGGGTAAGTTCTACAGCCCCCGATATATTGGTATTGGGGTTGATTCGGCTCGTTTCCCCCATGAAGACGTTATCGTAAACTCAACTCTGTAAAAAAGCACATTTCTGTGCTTACCTCTGAACTTCTCCTCCCTCTCCCCTTCCGATACACGCGCAAAGAAGGCAATTTCACCCCCTTGCTGCAGTCTCGTGGCGCCTCACCCCATACGACCTCGCACCCCAGTGCTTGTGTCACCCTCTACCCAACAGGGACTACTTTTGATGTTGTCAGCACCACCTGGTGACCACCTTATAACTTACTCAAACATACAAACTTCATTTCACCCCAGCTTTCACCCCTGCAACTGTCCAAAAAATACCTTTTTCGAAATTCCATTTTAAATTAAGTGCCTGTATCTCTTCATATATGTTTAATAACTTCGTTTCATTATATACGACTGCCAGCAGTACACAAACGTGTTAAATATTCAACCAACCCAATACTCTGTAGAGAACGTTAGAGGGTTGACAAATTTATTGGTCCCATCCGCAACCGCGAAACTTCCTCACTTCTCCATTTATCAAATATAAGTTTTAATTACAAATAGTTTTGTTACAGTGAGTGAAAAGGGGATTTAACAATTTTGTAAAAGAAAAAAATGCAGCTTTTTAGTCATAAAGCATAAAATCAGTAAATGACAATACATCTGCAATAATTATTATTACATATCTTTAGTGAAACAGTTAAAGGATAGATATGCTCTTATTTTTCATGTTTTATTAAGGCACTTTCAGGACTGTATGCAAGGCCTGGATTAATTTACCTTGCTAATTTGTTTTTAGTCATTTTAAGTGCTATCAAAGGTATACATGTATAATCAATTTAATTTACAAAACATGACCGAATCCTGTGATTTCTTATTCAACTTGGTAAAAGTATCAATCTTTGAGTGTGATAACAATTAAATATGAAATGAAAAGTGAACGATTTCCTGTGAAAACTTAAAGTTCTGTAAAAACTTAAAATACTCTTTTCCCCTCCTGCGGACGAAGGCAGCAATGTTTTAAAGGGTCTTTCAACAAGAGTGTCCTATATTTAACATTTAATAGCTGCCGTTGTTGAGTTACGGCAGTCAATTTTTTCACGTGGTTGCAGTTGTTATTGAAAAATAGCGGTGGAACGTTACAGCATTCAGCAACGAGTAGAAACTGTAAAAATGTATAATAAAAGTTGACCATCCTTTCCCTAAATCTTCCGTGTATTGCGTGATCCTGGCCTCTTATAAGGCAATACTTTCGGCCTCAGTTGTAATGTATGGATCTCAGAAACACCTGGTTCAATCAACTGGTGCCAAATGTCATACTGGTCTCGAAATAATCGATATTTTGAAGGACAAGTTCAGAGGTTTCCCCATTTCCTGTGGTGATTATGTTAAATGGCCCCCGAGATTATGTGATTTAACATCGTTGGATTACTTCATGTGGGGTTATGTTAAATATCGAGTTTATGCCAACAAGCCACACATCAAGCGTGTCATTCGTGAAGGTGGACCTATTTTACGTTCTTCTGTCTTTGAAAATCGAGTCAGAAGTATAGGCTCAACCAAACGAAGTCACTTAACTTATGTCCTCTTCCACATGTAATGGCATTAAGTATGTTCCAAAATAAAACAAAAGGAAAGCTCTATGATTTATAGAACGTGTTTGATTTAAGTTCAAACATAGGCCACCATTGTTGAAAGGCCTTTTGCAGGCTTGCCTCCAATATTAGGCAGCCCTATATTAGGTGATATGGTTACATACATGGCTGAGGAATAATTAGGAAACTAGTACATTTTAAAAGTTTTGGACCAAGGGTCACTCTGGGCACTTGACTTATTCACATGTTTTGAAGTTCCAAATTCCGCTGACTGGCTAAATTAGTAGCTGGCGGACGGTTCGCGTGTTTTAAACGTCAGAAGGTGACCGCAGCTATTTTAAGAACTATGACGTACGGTTACGTCTATTTGGCTTAATATGGCTACGTAGTATTCTAATTCAGGTCCATCGACGTAATGCCGAGTCGACGCGGTAACGTCATAGATGACCCACATATTTAAGATCACCAATTCCAACCATGGGGGTGCAATACGAGTCAGTTCGATCCAGGTGTCGACCCGAGTTACTGTCGGTGGGTCATCAGGGTCTCCGCCCGCATCAGTTTGACAGAGCTTAATTCCGAATGTTAGCTGCGGGTCCGTGGAGCACCTCAGCCATACATGAAACATCGCATCAGTACGGTAAGCACTTAGATATTAATTTACCTGACATTAATGTCCAATGGCTGGAAAGGATCTATACCGCCATAGTGGAAAATAAGATGTTGCATGGGACAGAGATATGGGGAGTGGATGAAGCATGGGAAGAGGTGGATGTTATTAACAGATCTTTCTGTAAATATATTTTGGACTTACCTGTAGCTTCACCCAATGTGGCAGCACAATTAGAGTTGGGAAGACATTCAACAAGGGTTAAAATTGTCTCAAGAGTATTGAAATATCTATTCAGAGTTGCTAATTTGGAGGAAAATAATATTATCAAGGAATGTTTTCTTTTGCAGATGAGAAGCAAATGGAGAGAGTCTTGGGCGCAAAAAGTGAGGAACTGATGGAACAGATAGGTATGGGACATATTTGGAGAAACGAGGAGTATTATTATAGGGGCTTTTGGAAAGAGGTAGAATTAATGCTGGAAGATTTAGATGGCCAAGTTATATTTACCAGTGTGAGGGAGAAAAGTTCATTAAGGATATATAGGGAAGTAAAGACAGTGTTGGAGAGGGAGAAGTACATTGATGTGTGTAATAAGTTAGGGCGAGAAGGATTGCCTGGGCAAGGACAGGAGTTAGAAATTTGAAAGGTATTAGATATGAAAAGGATACAGGGAAATGCCCAATGTGTGGGGAAGAGTATACAGGTTGACATAGTATACTAATTGCAAACAAACAAAGATATGGAGAGAACAAGTTTGACAGCATAAGTGGGACAGTTTTAGGGATGGGGGGAGGTATTAATAAAAAAATATTATTGGTAAAAGGAGAAAAGAATGTAAGAAATATAGGTGAATATCTGGGGAAAGTTAGAGAGAAATGGTTAAGAGTGATGAAGAATAAATAACAATTAAGGGCTGGAAAACTAGAAAGAGGTATACAAGGGAGTGGAGGGTCATCAATGCACGGAAAACCAGGGGTTATGTGTATTGAAACCGAGACTCGAGGCAAACAGGTAGAAAGGGTATGTTAAATGTGAATAAGCTATTTTGTTATTGTGTGAAAGAAATGTTATAAATATCAATGTATCAATGAAATTGTATGTAGAAGAAAGATGAGAAATAAATACAAATACAAAGATAATAAAAAAATAAAAATCAACAATATTTTGTAGGATCACCACTTTCACCCCTGAGCCCCTTCAGGGCTAAGAGAGAATTTTTGTAACACATTCACATTTGTAATACCAAAAATAAGTAGTATCCAGTAAACGGGGTTAAAATGGATCGTGGTAACTTATATTGTTCCTGCCTCCGGAGTTATGTCCTCTAATTCTTCCCTACATCTTAGCTACGTCCCTAGTTACCGGGTAGGTTGTACACCGCTGTTTTACACCGACCCTAACGTAAGAATATGTTCTTTATTGGTATAACAAATGTAATGTCATCCATTAGTAAGAGATGGAAAATGGTGAGCTGTTTGCCAGTTTCAGGCGGAAACATTTGACTAACATGATGTTTTGAATAGAATTATGAAAGCAGAATCACGAGGAATGATGCGCTCTATCACATTTGCGTGAGAGCTGCACCAAACTCGTAACAGGTTTGGCATAAGTTGATCTCAGAGACGTTGCGAAAATTGCATTGCCTCTATCTCGTTTCACTCCTTGCCTAAAGGCTGCGGCTTTGATGTTGGACGGGACTACTCATGCTCCTCTCTCGTTTTTATCCCAAATTGCTAATTCATTTAAGTTTAATCCAATGTCTTGGAGGTAACACGTAAAACTTACAAGTCACTCCTTAGCCGTAACAGAATGAACTACCGGCATAAGTGGAGCCAAGAGAGATGGCCGTTTAATTTACGAGTATTTGAGAAACGTTGCCCTCTAGCAAAGAGGGGATCTCTTCCTTTTAGAAGCCTTCAGGTAACGTCACTTCCATACGTCTGCAAAGAAAACGGCTAAGGGAGAAACCTACCTGATAGAGACGTATCGAAATGAATTTTTTACCACTTGGGGAACTGGTAAACTTAGTTTAAGATTCTGAAAGAGCTTCTGTAGAATTGCAGAATGGGGAAGATATAAAATAGAAAAAAACAAGCTCAAGATAGGTGTGTTTCTAAGATGCGTTTACATTCTGGATCTGATGTTGTAAACAGTTTTAAACTGGCAGGTAGCCGGAGGGAGTATCCGCAGTGCAGCCATTCTGGAGAAACTAAACCTAAGTGGTCAAATGTACCATGAGCTCCACCACAGCCAGTGATAAATTTCACACCGCTTCACATATTGGAGCAAATAAAACTAGAAATCGCAGTTTAAAGTATACCATAATACAAAGAATTATATGCACAGGATTATTTAAACAGATCCTAATCTCAAAATTTGCGCGATGGCTCAGGTAGTTTCGTCTGTAGCCCACAATCGGCAGGCCCGTGTTCGATTCCCGTCGCCGACCCACCTGATCCATGGTGGTTTTTCTGTGGTTTTCCCGGGTCGCTAGACGAATGCTGGGTAGTTTAATTACATCCCCCGAATTTCCTGTCACTCCATTTCATCTCTCATCTGGTGGTCTCTTTCAGGGTAGAAGTGTCGGCGGGTGTCTCGGCGGTGCATGGCAGGATGATATGCTCTGAGGAAAACTACTTCCTCCTCCGGTAGGTCGGTTGCCGGCCTTAGCTCCTCTGCTGGGACCATTTCGGGACCGCCAGCCAGGGACCTTTTGGGCTCGGATCGCCTGCCTGGGACCATTAGGGCTCGACTGTTGGGCTCGTTGCTTTCCCGCTGCAGGGGAGCAGTTTCTTTGTCCTGGCCTGTCGGGGGAGGTCTCTGCAAGTAAAGTGCACTGTACTTTCGTGGCTCCTTGGGTCGGCAGCCCTCTGTCTTCTTTGCCTCATCCTTCATCCTGGGGCATAGGAACAGGGGGCATAAGAACTTAGGGGCATATGAAGAGTGAGCCCACTATGGTGGCCTACGTACCGAATCGCCTGCGTAATGAAATTCCAATCCCAATCTCAAAATTTGAATTGAAACAAATTGTAAGAGAGAGGACTACATTGAGACAAAATTGATAGGTTAGAACAAATTTCAAAGCTCATGTCTGGATCTGAGCCTCTACTCAGTGCTGCACAAAGTTATTTTGTGCACTGCAAATTGATGAAACATGAAACACAATCGATAGTGACGAGTCTATGCTAAGTCTATAGTAAATATATTGACATTGTTACATTAAAAGCTTTTCTCTACTCATTAATTTAAAAACTCTTCCAAAAAAAGGTTATTTTTCTAAGTGCTTCAAGATTCCTTCAGCTTCTCTTACGGTTTACCACCGTGCAGGTTATTCAGAAAGAAGAGGACTAAGAGGCCAATCCCAGGATCTCTCCACTAATTAATTTGTCATGAAAATGTCTTAAAATATACAGTATGGCAATATTACGCCCTTTTTTTTTTAAAGAAAAGTGATATTTTCTAGGCAAAAATTTCGTATAATGAGTAATTTCAGATTAGAGGATGTTTCTGAAAATCTTCTCATCAACATTTTGGAACAATTGCTACTTCTTCTTACTACATATCTTCTTTGCAATTTTTAGTTATGCTGTTTACATAAGCACGCACTATAGTATTTCTCAAAATCTGTTATATATAGAATATGTTTTCAAATTTTGTTGTTTTTCCAAATGTTTGACAGAATTAATTTAATTTTCTATATATTTTAACATGAAAATAGGATATAAGTAATACATTGGAAAGTCGTGACTAAATCTGTCAGAGAACATTGAGAAAATTAAAAAGCCTCCCTAACTCAGCGTACCTAGAAATGAACATTCACGGTGTGCGAGCAGTGGAGGGTTAAGTGTGATAATAGTGATTGAATTCTGAAGGTAGAAGTTTTGGATTATATTCTTCAACAACGTACTAATGATGCTTGGCATAAATTTATATGTAAACCTGAAACGGTGCTCTCTTCCTCGACTTGATTAATTAACTGTTAAAGGAATATATTGTAGATTAATTAAATGTTAAAGGAATATATATAGTGTAAAATGAAAATAAAATTGTGTGCGTATTGTCAAGTTTCTGACGGACTCTGAAGAGGTCATTCCCCCCCCCCCCCCAGGTAGGACGGCGGCAACCATATATTTTAAGGGTCGCACTTGATGTTTATTTTCAAGCCTAGTTTTGACAGGAGGAAACGTGTGAGGTCTAGAAAGAATGGAGAGATGTTGTTCCCGTAAAGGAGACGCCATATGAGCTGAAGGGAAAAGCGAAGAGTCGTATGACCTATCCAAGGGACAAATGTCTATCCAAAGTCAGTTGGCCGCTGTGGGTCAAACTGAACAGACCTGTAAACTAAAGAAATCGCGTTCATTAAAGTTAATTGAACTCTGTGGGCCAAGCTGAAGAGTTGCATAGTAGCCCACGGGAAGAAACCACGTCCATCGAAGAGCTGGTATATGAGTGCCTAGTTAAAAATTCGTGTGAGGATACGCGAGAAACAACCACGCCAACGCGAAGCCAACCATTCAGAGTTCGCCTAATAAATCTGTATTTTAATAGTGATTGAAAAATAACCGATCGTCATACGAGAGTAAAACTGTGTTCTTTCCAAGTACCCAAATAGATCCACCCAAAACGCCCTGAATCAAGAGATCCTTGCTACAATCCTATATTCGTGAGCTTTAGGATAACTCTAAGAGCAGCCCTGGACATAAATCTCCTCAAATTTTCATCGACGAGGTTGACCACCCAGGAGTCCACCTTACTCAACTAAGGGACTATGAGAAGCTGATCAAAGGGACAAGACGAACCAAGTCACCGAGATTAGGACGACAACGATCATTGAAGTTTGACGACAAATAAGTCACCTTGCTACAAACCCCTAATAAAATATTGTTTTTCTAAAATAAGTTTTGATATCTGCTTAATCATGTCATCAACAATGTCATGTTATTTATGTGTAAACAACTGTGATTCGCATCCTTACTTCAATATTGATAGACTAGTTATGTCCACTGTAAGTTCTCCTGGATTGTGATGTGGCTAAGCATTTCTGAGTAATAGTTGAAATGTTGACCGGAATATTACACTTGCAGTTATGTTTTAGTCGTAGTATGCACAAAGATATGAGTTAAAACATTAAATGAGTCGGTAAAACATTAGACATTACATGTTTTCCATGCCTAAGGAGCACAGAGATCGACAGGCAAATAATTCTGTTTTTCTTCAGCATCACTGCCATGTATTCTTTCCCATTTATGCAGTTTCTTGAAAGGTATGAAATGACTAAATTTATTTACTTTCCAGATTTCACTGCAGGGGTGGTATATATGTAAGAAATAGAAACATCTTAACCGCGCTCTAAAAATATGATAGTTGGAAGGGCACTCTTCAGTTAGTGCTGTAAAATATCTCACCCTACATGCTTTTAGATTTATGGTTTTATTCTGCTCTTTTTCTGGGGACAAGAGAAGGGTTTGGTGTGGGTCAGCTTTTCATTTCTATTCCAGAGAGAAATTCCCCTCTTTTGCAAGCAATCCCTGCACTAAAATATCCATCAGAAATGCGTGAATCCATAACTCATCTCCAGTTGGGTTTGATGTATTGCGCTCTCTGATCTCCATACATTTTCACACTTTTTGAACCGGGAATTGCGTATAGCGAGCGAATACCTTTTTATAAATCAGCAACTTTTTCTTCTTCTCTGGAAACTATTCCTATTCAGTACACACTTTCTTTGTAGTACAAGGATTTATACTTGGAAGGAGGAAAAAGTTCATGAAGATCCCTAAAGCTCCAAATTCCTCTGGAAATCAATGTAGTATCTCGTAATGTACCTACGTCATACATTTTAAGCAAAGGAAATTAAATGACAGATGTCCCTAATATTGCTTCAAGTAAAGCAGAATATATTTTGATGTCGCTTGATCTTGTTTTCCAAAATGTAGGAAAAATATTGTCTAGTTTTAATTATCAAATTCCCAGTTCTAGGTCCACCATGGCACAGTGTGCTAGAGTATCGAGCTTTGGTTCCTTGCCACGAAAGGCGCCTGGCTTCGATGGTGCGGATTTTAAGTCCCGGGTGTAAGACTGGTGCCCATCAGCATCGTGAGCAAATTGACGAGCTATGTTACGTAGCAAACACAGATCTAGGAAGCCAAATTTTCGGGGTGCCATGCTGCTGACCACATCTCCCATCTCTGATCGCCCACCTCTACCTTGCGTATTCGAAGTGAAATTGGTTAGGCTGGCAGGCTATGGCTATGGCCACGTGCGTGCATGTTACGTCATAGGTTTCGACCACTTCTAAGAAAAATATTCAGGAGCCTTATGCGAATACCTAGTGAAGGAGACGACAAGTAGTAGAGGTGTGACGTCAGCTGTGACAGCTCTCAACGCAAAATATGCTCCCGAACGAAAGGCAGGTTAGCGTGTGACGTCACCATGCTGATTACTGCTGTCGAACGGGAAGGAATAGTTTGATGGTTGCGGGTAGGAAAGGCAGGAAACGTATTAGGTGTTAATAATATGTACAACTTGCATCTTGGATGTTGTGATATTAATGCTCACCGCTTTAATGACACAATTGGTCACAGCTTATAAACAATTACATTTTGGCTCTGTGCTATGAGAAAATATATAAAACTTCAAACTCGTAGTTTACCTGAAGAACAGGTATGTTATGAAGTAAATAAAATAAAAATCAAGTAATTTTCTCTGCAAATTAGAGGAGACTCATTCAGGACAAAAGTAGGTGGACATTTTCCGATGCTTTCTGTTTCGTTTTTCTTTAAATAGTTTATCAATGTCAGGACGAAATGTCTGGTAAATCTGTAATCGATGACGGCATATTAGGTTGTGATCCTACAAGGCACTTCGGTTCTTTTTTCTTTCATAACAGAAAAAAAAATGTTCGCACACGTATGTCGAGTCAAACATACACAATGTCCGTGCGCCAAGTGAATACAACCTCGGAAATCTGTTTTGGGGAGCATTCTTATAAAAATCAGTCAAGTCTTTCTTATATGTATATTTGTCCTTCAATAAATCGTCATATTGTAAATTTAACAGTTCCATTAGGTACGTGGCAGCTACATTGTTGTCATCGAGTGTGCAAAACCTGACTGAACCCTCAAATTCTCTAGTCACTGTTCCATTTATATAGACAACTTGGTACTACACGGCTCTTGCCTGACGTCACACGCACTGCAGGCCTCGCTCCCGACTGAAATACCATACAACTCTTGAAGCTGTCTTCCTCTGGCCTAGTGCGTTACGGAATTAGTAGGACCGATAGAGAGACAGAGCCTAAGGTACTATAGCATTTTAAGCTGTTGTAATGCTTTACAACGTAATTTGTAAGCAGTGGCACTAACAGAAGCAAAGTGGGGCATTGGTTGTGGAAAGAACGTGATGTTTTGAGCAGGGAAGTCAATTAACATTGGGTGGCCTGTAAACAGGAATATTTCTTTTAGGCCAAAAACTTGGTCGAATGAAACAATTCCATAATTGTAGAATTTTGGTGTTTTAAGTCCTATACGGTCCAAAAATATATTTATTTCCATAAATATTAGATGCAAGATTTTCTACGATGACATTACCAGCTCTACCTCAGCCCCTCTGTAGATGCTGAGACCCAAATAATGTTGTCTATAGTTTGGTTTTAATTAAGGGATTGTTTTAAATCACCTTGTTTCAATGTTCCAGGACTTGGAAAGATTTTTCTTGTATGCATTTCCACAAAGAAAACAATAGCAGATTATCTTGTTTATAAAACGGAATATCCGCACATACCTAGATAAAGCTGAACTTTTTGTATGAAAAGGGATACACAAGTGAGCGAATGTGTGAGGTTTCATGGGCGCTTGACAGCCTGAGGGATTACACGATTTTCTTGCAATATCTTCACTTGTTTCTTTCAGTCTGTATTTTTCCTCTGTGCTTCTTAGAGTTATATAATATCTGTATATAACAGCTTTTGTCCTGATATTCACAACTACGAGTACATTAAGCAGTATAGTTATATTTAATATGTTTTTACTCACCCCAAATTGGTACAAATGTATACCCCTTCGTTGCAGTAACCTCCGGCATTCACTTGTACAGTATAAGACTATTATTTCAGATATGTAGACGTAATAACTATTAACTAATTTATACGCGGCAAGCAGTCTGTCTCTACTCGATCGTATATCTTCAGCCTGTCACTCAGTCGATCCCCCAGATTCTATCCGTAATTGTAGGACTCTCCCAAATATTGGGAAACCTTCTGTGGCTAAGTGTAGCGTTGCTTTGTATTAAATATGTCGTAAAAGTAGCCGACTTAATAAAATTAGGTGTTAGTAAGGGAGAGCATTAGAGATAGATACAACTCTATATTATGCAAATCTGAGAAAGAACGGAACTGTAATTTTTGTTTGAATAAGGTTTATGTTTACTGTTGCATCAAAGTTTTGGAACGAATTATGTACTACTCGTGTATTTCATATGTGCGTTTTGTATGCTTTAGCTACCTTGAAACAAGAATTTCTAACTGACGTAATATAATAATTTGATAGCGAAATTATAGGAACATAGAAATTATAAATATAAAATTAAAACTATAATTTCTGTACATGAAACTAAATACAAAGTTGAAGAAAAGAGAAAGTTGCAGTTTTTTTTCAGGGGAAAATCAGTCATTAGCATGGCAATCTAAGGTGTTGAGAAAAGGGGTATCCCAATTAACATACCTTCCTGTATTACATGCTTTATTTAATAATTTGCGGACAGTAAGTACCTAGACAGTACTGATAGGTATACACCCACAGCTGATAAAGCTTCAAACAGTGGTTTACTATAAAAAAAAACCGGGCCTTAAAGTACTTACCTGTAGTAAGTCGCCATTAAGGTAGTTGTCTCATATGTTTATGAGAACTCCTAAGTGGTTTACTGGGAAAATACGAGTCGGTTGGAGAATTTAATGTCATATCGGCACTTTGGCCATAGTAGCTCAATGGTAGTGTGGCTGGATGGAAACCAGAAGATCCGTGGTTTAAATGCCGGCTATGGCATTGAATTTTTCAGTCTAACTCTACGTTTCCACAATTTAGCCTACACACGGCCAGTGTGAAAGAATAATTAATTTCCAGTGCATCAGATGTTTAAAATTCATTTGGAGGAACAGAGACGAATGAAACTTGAACAGTGAAAATAGAAAAAAGCCATAAAAGAATGTATACAACTATTTTGTGCATACTCGATTAATCATTCTTTCCACAACTAAAACATATCATTATCAAGGAAAGCACGTTGTTTAATACGAGCTTAGGCTCTTTTTATAAAGCTACTACCCCAATATAACTTTGTCTTAAACAAGGGGTCTTATTTACAAATAGAAGATTATGCTCCAGGTGTCACTTTTATAACTCCACGTGTCTCATTTGCCTTACTTCTAATGTTATGTCCTTCAGTCACGAATGTATTGCCTTGTACCATATCCGAGTAGGTACAACAGCTATTATAGACACTAAACATAAATGTTTAGCATCCATCCCATGAATCATGCATTTTTCCTTTTCTCTCCCCATGTTTCTACCAGAGAGTGCAATATTTTTGAGTGACATATTATGTTTGGAGAGCTTTCAGGGCAGAGTGTTTTTGCGTGTCTCATCCCTTCTGTCAGGCATAAGCCCTGCTGGATGAAGCCACGGACACTGGGTCTCTTTACTGCAGGCATCTTGGCTTCAACCCCAACTTCTACATTATATACGAGGTGTATAATTCACCATGTCTTATCTTAGGGGTCGCCACGTGCGTGAGAGATTCCTGAATGGCTTTCCTCAAGTCGTCCCCTTTCTTCCTGGTCCGCTCAAATATTAAAACTGTTCAGGCAATCTACTAGAGTACGGCTATACGAGGTCCTTCCTCTCTCAGAATGTTTCTTGGCCTCTACTTTTGATTAATCTCGGATATAAGAAACAAACACTAGGGGCTTCAACAAGAAAAGTGTGCAGTGGAGTGGTTTGTCCTTTGGACTAACATAATTTACTCCACTCTCACTAAATTGGAATAATAAATAAAGTTGACACCTGCTTCAAATGTTCAAATCGCCAGAGCACCTTTTGTGTTCTGAAACAATCTGACTCTTGCAAAGTTTATAACTCAATGATTTACAAAGTTCAAAAATTATTTAATCACACATCTTTTTCCTCAAAATTTCTTTATTCATTGTTTAGCTATGAATAGATTAGTTGTAGGCGAAAGTATAACTAAGGACATCGTTCTCATTTTCCGCGTGGTAGTGTTTAACCCTAGCTCTAATACAAGAAATATATCGGAAGTTTTAATTTGTCTGGCCTTTAGCATTGACATATATCAATATCTCTGTTTCTATGGAAGGAAAATGTACATTTGTTTTGTAATGAGCCTTAGGCGCATTTTTTTTTAATTTACGTCCTCCAACGTTAAGTCATATCCGACAATGAATGAAATGGATGAAATGATGTTCAAATGAGTCCGAGGTCTATGGAGGTTAGAGTTACCTGACATTAGTCTATCAGGATAAGCGAAACACCAGGAAAAAACCTTATCCAGGTAAGTCATCCTAACCGAGATTCGAACTTGGAACATCTTGAACATGAGGCAGACACGCTACCATGTACGATACTGAGGCGGGCTTTAGGCACAAAGTTGACACAATTGCAGGTTTCTTTGATATATACGTATCGGTATGCTTTTTAAAGAATGCCTTTCTAAATGGATAGTGCAGTTAAACTGATAGAGTGATATAATCATAATCAAAGATCTCTGAGACAATCTGTGTGAAGCAAAATAATGCTGCTGCATTGTAAGAACAACTCAGGAAAAATAATTAGTAAAAAGTTCTTCTCTAGAATTTTTAATGTTTTGTAAGATTCTTCTTTGTATTTTACACCTAATGATTAAGATATCTATTAAGCAAATACTTTTTCGATCTCTCTGTTCTCTTCGCTGGATATGGTATTAAAATTCCCAAAGTATCCGCCGGATCTACTCCAATTTTCAATAGTCATTAGTCATTAATTAGGAACAGTGCCTTGCTAAATTCCACACCTGAGCAGAATCATTTATGGAATGAATACGGGTGGAAAATACACAATATTTCTTTGAATGACTAGAGCTAGACTGAAAAATTCAATGTCATAGCTGGGATTTGAACCATGGATCTCCCGCTCTCCGTGCCGTTGCTCTAACCATCTGAGCTACTATGGTCAACATGCCGATATGACATTAAATTCTCCAACTGACTCGTGTTTCTCCCGGTAGATCACTAGAGGTTCTCATATGGCTACGAGATACGCATCATTTGCGTCGACTTACTATGTTGTAAGTACTTAAGTCCAAGGCTCCATAGTTAAACCAATATGTCATTCAAGTAAATTGATGGAAATAATCAGTTCTTCCACACTAACCGTGTGTAGGCTAAGGTTTGAATGAGTAGAGTCAGATTTAAAAATCCAGTGCCTTAGCCAATATGTGCAACACGAATCTCCCGCTCTCCGTGCGGTCGCTCTAACCATCTGAACTACATGGCCAACATGCCGACATGCCCACTACACTTAGTTAAAATTATTCAAAGCTTATACAGAAATACCAAATTGGTAATGGAAATGTAAGGAGAAATAACAAATGAACTTGAAATAAACAAAGGATTGAAACAAGGATGTAGTCTATCTCCAATTCTTTTTAATATATATTAAGTATATATATATATATATATATATATATATATATATATATATATGAAATTATAATAGAATGGAAAAGGTAGTGCATGAGGGGATTAGGTTAGGACAAGGAAGAGCAATAAACGCTTTTCTATTTGCAGATGATATAATTTTAATCTTTGACAAGGAAGAAAGACTACAGAAAGGAATATATCAACTAAACCAAATTTGTAAAAAATATGATATGACAATATCAAAGACAAAAACAAAAGTAATGACATTCCAGGGAAAATACCCAATAAGGACCAAAATTGTAGTAGAGGAAACTATAATAGAACAAGTATCGCACTTTCAATACCTTGGCTGTGATATAACCTATGAATCGGAAAATCAAGATATAAGGAATAAAATACAAAAATTCCAAGCAGTTTGTGGAACAATTAAGAGAACCCTCAGGAATAAACTCAAATAATATTCTACAAAGTGATGGCAATCCCAATACTAAACTATGGAAGTGAGGCATGGATAATAAGGGAAAAGGAGAAGAGTAAAATACAAGTTGCTGAAATGAGATTCTTACGATCAATCAAAGGATGTACAAGAGAAGATCATATTAGGAATGAAATTATTAGAAAATAATTAGAACTACAGCCGTTATTAGAAGAAATCCAAAGATATAGAAACAAATGGGTCGAACACCTTAATCACATGCCAAGAGATAGAATACCAAAACAAGCCTTCAATTATAAACCAAGATGACGAAGATCAATAGGAGGCCCCCTAAAGAGATGGCTTCAGGAAATGTGAGACCGGAACAGGCTTAAGCCTAACCCGTGAAGGAAGAAAAAGAAGAAGAAAAAGATTCTTGCATTGGAAATGTTTCTCCACGAAGAAAGGAAAGCTTATATCATCTTAACAATGATATGCAAGACTGGTTGCATTATTTTGATAGCAAAATATTAATTCCCTCTTTTAAGTTAAAATTCTTTGAATGTTGATACAAAATTATCCCCATTTCTGAATTAATTCTACCGGTGTTCTACTTACATGCATACTTCTGACATTATATCATTATAGAATTACTATTATTATATAATTATTACAATTATAGAGGCGTGTCTGTAAAATAAGGTCTCCAATTTTATTTAGTGTAGAAAACGCGTTTATTGTCAATGAATGTTACATTGATGAAAAGGTGGAACTTACAGCTATTTTTCACCGTAATCACCATTGCCATCGATGTACTTTTGGATGCGCTGTGGTAGTTTTTGTATACCTACCCCTGTCATAGCTCTCTCCGTCCAAGTTGCGCAGTTGCGCTCAACCTCGTTTTTGAATCATCGTCGGTCTGGACGAGGTCTGACTTCAACTCAGGAAACAGATGATAATCACTAGCTGCTAAGTCTGGACTGTAGGGGGGATGGGCGAGAATATCTCATCCGTTTATGATCTTCGGTGAGCCTTTTGGGTACCCATCTCGCACACACCTTGCGATAATGCAAATATTCGGTCAAAATCTTGTCAATCGTAGTCTTACTGACTTCAGGGATAAGTTCCCACAGCTCGCGAACTGTCACATGCCGATCTTTAAGCATTTCTTGCTCCACTTTTGCAATTGTTTCGGCTGAAGCTGAAGGCCGACCAGAACGCTGATCGTCATGGACGTTTGTACGTCCCATTTTCTCATGTTTTTGACGTCCATACACTGTAGCCCATAGAATTCGCATAACTAACGATGAATTTCAGTGGAGGTAGTGCCCTTGGCACTCAAAAAAAGAAACAAAAACCGTTATCTTCACGCAACTCGCACTTGGCGCGGAAGTGATAGGAAGCTACATCGCAAACGACTGCCCAGCCAAGACTAATGTTTGCAACGAGTTCGTTGTGGTGGGGATTTGAAGGGGTGAAACCAAGCTACACGCCAGTGTTGCCAGATCTTACGTAATGGTATTCCTCACGGCTCCAGCACCTTGGACACCTTATTTTACGGACACACCACGTACATCCTAAAGGTATAAAGCTCTGTGGAAATCAACCATTTTCGAAATGTTGTTCTATAAGGCTTTCAAAATAAAACAACCGATTAGTTGCAGAGTATTGGCCAACGGTCACTTGGAAAATACAGTGATATTTCTTCTGTGAACAACAAATTACTTTCTTGCATTTACTTCTCATGTTTATGAATACAAAAATTATATAATGCGTTATGTAAGAAGCAGAGTACACAGCATCGAAGATGCCATTTATGATTGTTCCCTAAGGATCAGGTGTACTACAGGACAATATCCAATTAACTCCCCTTTCCAAGACACCCAGATGCATAATTGAACACTGGTCACGGACAAGGTTGTTTCGAGGATCGATTTCCGGTGCAATATATCCCGGGATTTGGGAAGGAGATGTAGGAGCAAACCTAGGAGAGCCATATCTTATTCAGAAAGGGTTAAGGTAAAGTGGTCTGACCTGTTGTTTTTCTCTCCCGTATTCCTCTGAACGTGCGATGTACTTGTATAACTTAAGTTAGCTTTGAAGCAATGCGTTTTATTGCTTGTATGTTAGTAATTAGCGCAGCGTAGTCCATCTCGCAATTTAGTAAGCTCTGTCTACAACTACACTCGATTAATCGGATAAAAATGTTCCAGAATTTACTGTGTCACAAACATGGATGTTATATTCTTCTAACTTACAACAAACAGACCAGAGGAACTTTCTTTTCCTCAAATCCACCTCATCCTGGACCTTGCTACATTGCCTTGCTAGTTAATCTCATAAAAATTCAAGGCATTCAATTGTTTAGAGATGTGAATTAAGTCAGAAAAGTTATTGTTGATGTCATTTGGCATAGTAGCTCAGCGAAAGAGCATCGATGTATCGTAGTACAAAATAAATTATTTATGTCTGACATTGCAATTAATTTTATTTTTAAAATTTCATACTACTGGTAATTTATTTATTATTGTTATTAAAGCATTCTTTGATTCTGTTGGAACTTCGAATCTATTGGAGTTATGCTTTTATGGTTGTTATTTTTGATGATTTTTTCCACACCCTGTCAAATCTAGGTCTATGAATTGATAAGTCTGCAAACTGTGCTCCGTTTTAAGATACTTATAATAGCTTAATTTATTTCACTGTTATAGGTATGGCTAACATCGTTCCCCGAAATTGAAATGTTGGAATTATTCATTAATGCATTTGAATACTCTAAATGTCAACAGTCATCTTATATTTTCTGAGGAAGATATTGTTTTATTTTGGTGTAATATTTAGCTTCTGAATATCCATAATAATTAGGTTATGATCAACAATAAGGCATTCAAAGTATAAATTATTTCACCTTCGTTAATGCTTACAATTACATTTTAATTTAATATGTGTGCTGAGACTACAACAGCATCATTTGTATTTATCAAATATCCATGCACATATTTCTTACTTCTTATATTCAGATATGTACTTGGGGATGGCAGAATGAAATTAAGCTGAAATAAGTATTCGCTCCCTGCTACTTAAATAAAAAACTAAAATGAACCCTTAAATGAAAATACTCAATTCAGATCTTATCACCAAGCCAGTGATCAGCGCTATCATAAAGTTTATGTAAAGTTACAACTAATGTTGCCTGAACTGTATAGCTTATCTTCTTTACACTGGAGGGATAAGAAGGACACACAAGGATCTTGTGCGAAAGTTAATGAATATTTCAGGACAGATAGACTTAAAGTTTTTAATCAGAACATCGTTTCTTCATACTTTCGAATTTTGGAGACAAGTTCTGTCACATTTGCTTTTATTGGAGGTGTGGTACAACAATTAATAAGCCGAACAAATATTTGTGATATCTAAGTTGATAAATATATAAATATATAATGGCTCGTCCATGAGTTTCTTATGGTTTTTGGAGGATATCTTACAAATCAGTCTGGTTCTCACAAAACTCTCAGGGATCTTCTAATTTTTTTTTAATTCATCACATACACATGTGATGATACACACATAATAAAGCAGCAATACCTTTTAAAAACTTGTTTAAATTGAATGTACTAGGTTTTGCATAAATATTTTTGGGTTAAGTTTTATAAAGAATCTTTCATACTTTCCATAGAGAAAACATGCTGCACAGAAATATTTCTCTCCAATTCAGATGACACTTTCCGAGTATACACAGGCATCAATGATGAAAAGTTAGATACTCCGCTTTACATAAAAAATAAAGGTTTTAAAATTCTTTGCAGGCAAAGTCATTATAATTTGAACAAATACTTCTGCAAACAGATAAAACCGTAACATGCACAAATATTAATGCGTGATTAAGTCAATATAATAAATGAAGCTTCCAAAGTGTCACCATAACGGTACATATATTAAAATATACATTGTATTTACAGATTATTTTAAATAATATTTTTTAAAACTCCACTAGGAGTCTAGAAGCTTCTTGTGGCGTGTACTTACTAGAAGATTAATTAGAATAATAATGTTAAAAATGTTTGAATAAAACTGGAATAATTTAGGGCTTTGCCTTCATTGCTCATAATATAATTTCACAGAGTTGAATAATGTAAGAATCTTTACAGGAATCTTACTTACAGATACTTGCAGTGCGATTGTAAAAACAAAATATATTTTAGAACGATTTACAGGAAACAAACCTTTTGCGATGTAAAGTAAGCGTGGATGAACCGGATCAATATTTTGAAAGTATTTCACAAGAGCCCTATTTGTCTCATACATATGAAAGCTTATACGTTACATTTAAGAACAAACATTCTAGATTATGCTAAATGCTACGTCTTTTATTAAGAAAAATGTTCGGTTTCATTTTAATTCGAGTGCAAACTAATCATAATCGCTCGTAATTGGAGGATGAGTAGGATTGCACAGTGAACGAGTCGGATTGGAAAGAATGTTCAATTTCAGTGTATAAAGTAATCATGAGAACAAATTAATACATTTCTACACTTCTATATTTATATCTTTATGCATTTCACACACATTACCGACATACGCATTACTACTTCCCTACAGCATGGCGTGGGATAATCTTGGGCGAACTTTTGGTGCGGTATAGCAGGATGGATTGTTTTCACTTTTAGGGTGAGGTAACAGGAGTGCTGTGTTGTGGTGTGGGAATGTTTATTTAGGGTTATGTATCGGTGAGCAGGAGTTCTCTTTCTCAGGGTCCAGCGGTTCTCAACAGTCAATGAAAAGTCCTGTTTCAGTTTCCTGACTTGTTTATTTACATACATACTACGTGCCGCATTTCTCTGTTTTCCTCACTTGCTATCACTTTCGTTACGTCACCTGGCATCTTCGATAATACTTAATTGTAACACGTTCAAAATATAAGTCCGCTACCACTTCTCCAGATACTAAACTAACGCGTCTTCTCCCTTTCGTTGTAAACACCAGAGTGGCGCTTTCCATTTCGCCCTACTCTCGGCTTCTTTCCTAAGTTTCTTTGTCTATCTCTACCCCTTTTCTATTTGTTCTCTATTTCACACCTATCACGTGGTTTACACTGCAGTTGATTGGGAGAGCTTCTTTCTACGATTTTACCTTATTGTACATTTTCATTCACCTTCATCTATGCAGCAATCGTGGGTCCATCCCCTAGGGTTTGAAGCAATAAACTAAAATGGGTGGCGCACAGTTCCACGTTGACGCTACAATTTGTAACGAATAATATGGGTAGCTCAGGGTTAGGCAATGAGGTTTCTCCCAGGGTATGCATGAGTATGTATGAAAAGGATGGTTTTAATGACACTGGAATGCCCGTTTCAAACTGGTTTAATGACTGTTTCTTTTTATCAGAACACCAAACTCTAAGTTGCTGACCAATGGTTACCAATATCACTGTTTAGAGTAACTGTATGTGAAATGCTTATTACTCGATAAAACTTAATTCGTTCTTCACGTACATATGAACCGACAAATATCTTCTCTCATCGCTTCTGGTCTGCCTTCGACCAAGACAGAGGCGATGACTTACTTAATCGGCTCCAAACCACGAACTGAGTGTCCTCACAGATGCGCGTGGGTGTGTAACTTTCACTTCTGGAAGCCCTCTTTTCATACAAAGATTCCCTTTGTGACTATTTTGTCCATTGTGATTATTATTCTCGGTCATGCCATAAATAAGGGCCCGAAGAATACCTATTCAAACGAAGTCAAGTGCTATCCCTTAGAATTCTGTTTCTCCCGTATCTTTTGTTACACAACCAACTGCACCTGTTCGTGTCGTAACAAATATACAATACTGTTTTGAAATCTATTACGATTCTTTACGTATTGCAATTCTTAATTTCGGTATCTGGTTGTATGACTCCTTGGCGTCATAACGCTTCAGCATCGTGGCCCTAAATATTTTCCTTAAACCTTAGAATTGTTTACAGGGCTCCCTGCTGTCGGAGGAATTTTAGCCTGTATTGTCTTAATGTTTAAAGTCTGTTTAGTTAAAGCATGCGCAGCTCGGAGTCAAAGGAACCTGAGCCTCCCGCCCACTAATGACCGTCATAAATCTATCTCCACACTTCAGGAGATAAATCTATCTTCACACTCAGTTGCCAAAGTTCCAACTTCCAGTTGATCTGTTTCATTACATGCAGAAATTCGTTGTGTGTCACGATGTGGAGACCGTAGGAGGGAAATGCAGTGGTAAATGCAATTGAAGTAGTAGATAACTTTCAGTCAAGTGAAAATAATGGAAGTGAAGACACAGTGAATAACTGGGCCGCTTTATATTACTGGAAAAGCCTAAAAAACAAACAAAAAAAAAGTTATAACGGGAACTGTTTCTAAGCAAATTCAAGCGCTTGTTTTGAACACATATAAATAGGTGCTGACAAATAGGGGTCATGCAGTGAACCTGATGATAAATTCGAGGTATTCACAGAAATACAGTAAGAAATATTGTGACGAAAGGAATACCAAAGACGCCGATCAAGTATGAAAACAAAAGGAAACGTTTCTCTAAAGTAGATAATTTCATATGCGATTTAATTCGTCGAGAAATTTATAGATTCTATGCAAAAGGGAGAGCGCCCACCTTAGACGAATCGGTTGCACATTTGCAAGAAATTTGTGATTTTCCTTATAGGTGCTTCACATTGCGCGGTCTCCTGAAGGAGCTGGGTTTCAAGTACCGCATTCTGAATAAGTTAAGGTTATTATGGAATCCAGTAGAATTGTAGCTTGGCAGAATATTCTTGGTAGAATATTTAATGAAAACAGATAATAAAGGCAAAGTAATAAATCCTTTGAAGTCAGAACAAGAATAACTCTAATCTCAGGACATTCCCCTAGTGCAGTTAGAACAGCACTCATTGTTGCCAAACCAAATATATATATTTGTCAAAACTAAGGAAGTTTTGCAGTAATGAACATAAGATAGTTTATTTAGACGAAACCTCATACGATATCCATGACGTATCGAGAAAGTTGGCAACCTTGCAGAAAGATCTGGGAGAAGGAAGGTGAGTGTTTAAAATGATTATAAGGGTTCGTCAATGGCAGCGGCCGACGTGCACACCAGTTAACTAAACAGAATTTACCTGTTCGTGTCGTAAGAAATACTCGTATAAAATACTCCTTTGAAATCTATTACGATTCTTTACGCATTGCAATTCTTAATTTCGGTATCAGGTTGTATGACCCCTTGGCTTCAAAACGGTTCAGCATCCTGCCTCTGAATATTTTCCGTAAAGCTTGGAATTGTTTACTGGCTCCGTGCTGTCGGAGGAATTTTAGCCTGTATTTTCCTATTGTGTACGCATCCGGACCCGTTTGTCCCTTCTAACCTAAGGTAACTTTTCCCCTATATTTATTTCGTTTACTCGTTATTCCTATTAAAATATTCCTTTTGATTTTATTTATAATACCATATATTCCCAACTGCTTATTTATAATTTCTGTAGTTTTATCATCCCTTTCTTATATTCTAATGTCGGAAACCTGTGGTTTCTGCTTCAAGCACCCCCACAGATTTCGTGGCACTCATTAGAACATCATTTCACCCAATTAATTCATCGACCGATATGATTAACTTTGCAGGACTACATAAATAAAAAATGTTAAATCTCACCTTACCTTAGTGTATTTCGCTCGCTGTTGTAGAAGTATTGAGTAACGATCATAACAACAAATAGGATTATGGATGTAAGAAGGTCTGTATTTGCTTATTTTACAAGTCTCCGGAGCAAATTTAATTCAATGCACATTGGTTATAAATCATTCTTTCAAGAATTTAAAAAAAATATCAAATAGCAGAAATGGAGCAATTACATTCCTTCTTTGCGCACAGGAATGTCAATTTCTCACTTAGACTGAAGAAACACAGTCGTATTACACACTTAACTATCTTGGGCAGTTAACATCTTCGTCCAAATGTCGTTCCAACACAATACACTACCGTTGCCTATGGAACAGATTTTGCAAAACCAATGAGGGTCACCCGTAAAATCGAATCACCCGTGCTTACATGTTGGCTTTGCGCGTGCTTATTGTCACTCTATGTTGTTTCCACAGGTAATTCCAAATTCACAGAAATTCTAATGCATTTTTCCAATCGGATTACAACAGTGATTGCGAAGCTGGTTGGTGAAATAAAAGGTTTCGAGGAAACTTCCACATTGCTTCCCCCTCAGCATTCTCTACTGACAAGAGGGTTGACTTTCGTGTTTTATGTATTTGTCTCTAACGTCTCTTGCAACGCAGGATGCCCAGACTTCCCTTCTCTTAGCCCTCTTCTCCAGACTTATATTTCTTTATTTTCTATTCTTCTGTCTCATGCACACATGTAACATATTTATTGCTCCTTTTGTGTGATACATTCCTATATCAGCAGGACGTACCCAATGTAAATCTTGTCTTATTTAAAATAGAACAGATATATTTAATATGCATAATAATACGTGATACCTTAAACTCCTACAATTATATTTTACACAACACAGAATCTCCAAACATAGGAACCAACTGCATAAGGGTTAACATAATGATTTATTTTGTGGGACAATAATTTTTAGCTTCTAAGAAACAATCAAAGCAATTGTATACGACAACGGAATCTTTTACAATATGCAAATCTAGAAATGCTTTTGTAAAAGTAGAAAAGGAAGAACATAAATCTAATTTATGCTATACCACAAGGAACAGTCCTTTTTTTGGCCTTTTGGAAAAACCCACATGGCCATCGAAGAGAAAACAATAAAGGAAAACTTAAGAGGAGTGGGAGAGACTTATGCCCGATTTCACCAACAGATGTTAAAATCGAAGTTAACAAACGTAGCGTAACAATTGTCACAACGCTAACACTTATGTTAAATTTCTTGCATTTCACCAACCTGTTTTCTGAAAATGTTAACAAACCTGTGTTAACGCCAAGAAACTTATAAATATCTCAGTTATAGAAGGCTATGGATGAGCCGTATTATTTTTTGAACGTATTGCGATGCGCTTTTGTTATCGTTTTCCGTCTGCACAAGGGTGAACAAAATCATAAATAAAGCCGTGAGACAAATTTCTCATTGATGGAGAAAGAATTGTTAATTGAATTGGTGATGAAGTGTAAGGATATCGTGGAAAATAAGAGGGCGTATGCTGTGAATGTAAAAGAAAAAGATGTCACGGGGAAAATATTGGAAACGAATTTAATTCAAATGCATGTGTCACTACTAAAAGCACCAAACAACTTGTCAGTAATACTTACACTTAAAACGAGGTGCGAAGGACAAGTGACTTAAACGTTCCAAGACGGGACGTGGACAGGGTATTTATCCTGTTAATTCAGTGAATTATAAAATCGCAAAGTTATTAATACTTGAAGCAAAGGCGAGATCGGCATATTCCTTTCGATGCATATTCTAACTCATTATTACGTAAATTTATAGCGAGGTGCGAAGAAGGACAAGTGACTTGAACGTTTCAAGACGGGAGGTGGACAGTGTATTATCCACATAATTCAGTGAATTATAAAATCGCAAAATTATTAATCCTTGAAGCAAAGGCGAGATCGGCATATTCCTTTCGATGCATTTTCTAACTCATGATTACGTAAATTTAAAACGAGGTGCGAAGAAGCATAAGTGACTTGAACGTTTCAAGACGGGAGGTGGACAATGTATTATCCACATAATTCAGTGAATTATAAAATGGCAAAGTTATTAATACTTGAAGCAAAGGCAAGTTCGGCATATTCCTTACGATGCATGTTCTAACCTCTCTTGTACTTCCGCAGTAACATTCATAGCAACATGTTTCGACATACCTTCATAAAAAAATTTTCTTCGGATAGTTCCTCAAAATCATTTCTCCTCATAGGACGTACTCTATTACGTAGGCCATTTAGACGGTCTTAAATATAGCAAATTGACATCAACAGCTGAGTTCATGTTCACCATCTTGACTATTTACAGTTGTTAAGGATTTAACATCAGAAATTTGGCTTATGAGTTTAACAAGAGATTTAACAAGAGAGCTAACACTTGTTGGTGAAATGCAATTTTTGTTTTAACTATTGCTAAACTCGTGTTAAGTCTTAACATCTGTTGATGAAATTGGGCATAAATGTGTAGATCACTTTCTTGAAGAAATTGAATAAGAGCGTGGTATACGGGTTTGCGGCATGACTGCCATAGAGTGATGGTGCTAGCAGGAAAAGCAACAGAATGGTAAAGCAGGTGGTGGAGGAAAACAGTCCTTTGACTCGTGGCAAGTTCTATCCCAAAGGAAAAATGACAGTTTCGAAAAGCAGAAGTAATATTAGAGGAAATATTCATAAATAATTATAACAGTAATAATTACTAGAATAACACATAAATGCTATGAACAGCTTGGGCAGTTAAAGAAGTGGTATACAAAGCGATTTGTGGAAAGTAATGTGAAGAAACAGTTTCAATATTTCCTCAAAATTCTCTTCGCTGATGGATATGAAGAGCAAGAAATATAGGAAGTACTGAAGCAGCCCAAATGTGGCATTTCAGGCCAATACTCGATGTGAGCATTAAAATGGAAAAGACAAGAATTCAAAGGAACTTCAGGCAGAACTGAGTAAGTTATAAGAAAGGGTTACTAGAATGGATGACTTCTACGTGTGCAAGAATGTTTATATATGCACTGCCGATGCATTTATATTTTTAGTATCCAACAGCAAGAAGAATAAAGATCGACCAAACACAAATTAAGGCAGCTGAACATATGCATCACCATTTGAACAGCTTAAAAAACTCAGAAATTGTTTTGAAAATTGTCGAGAAGGGCAGAAGAAGCAGATGGGAAGAAGCGGGAGGAGGAGGAGTTTGTGAAGAATTTTACGGATAAACTGGCTGAGGAGGTATATTTCAAAGAAATGAAACCCGTTTTGGCTCAAACTAAAAGTAAGGCCTATTTTAATTTGTAATGATTTGCTTTTAGTTCTAAAGACATGGAAGAAGTATAGCAGAAAAACCGGACATTAGCTAAGAGAAGGAAAGTTGAAAGTTAGCAGCAGACTGTGGACAAATCTTATATCACGCAAGCAGATCTAAACTTCACTATGGGTCAAAATGTGTTGCATTTCTGAATACGAACGAATTCCCAGCTTCAGCGGAGTGGTGGATTCTTTGTAAGTTGGATAAAGTTTGTATAGCATTCAATTTACATATACTGGGATGTCAAAACGAGTTGAAGAGTCATTATTTCCTTGTTGTTTGTTTATCAAATTTGCAACCTACTTAGATCTGTTTTGGGCTACCCATCCCCGAAAAACTAAAGAAGTCAAGAAACCACAGAAAGCTATACCGGAACCGTTCTATTTATATGAGAATGCAAATGGAAGCACGTGTACGTGTGCGACATCATTGAATGTTTAGCCTTATAACCCTCTGCGAATGAAAAATATAACTACGCATAGCAATTTTAAGGACTTTGTATCTAATGCAAAATATATAAACATTACATTATTACAAATAAAGCAATTAATTAATATTTTATCTCTTAAGTGTAAGATGAGCTTTTTGATCTGAAGCACATAAAAATCATGGAATAATTTTATAAGCCAGGTGGAGCACAACATACATGGTAGACAAACAATAGCATATAATTTAATTAAAAATTTAAACAAAAACGAAAAAGACATAGCAAGATTAAATATAATATCTGAAGATAAATGGATAGAGCACTACTCTAAGCTGTATTTTAGTAATGCAGACAAATTTACAAGAAAACATGTCAAAAGAAGAAGCAAAGCAACAAGAAGTAGATCCAATAACCCTTGCAGAATGAGACGATGTATTGAACACTATTAAAAAATTGAAAGGAACCAGGAAAAAATGGAATGAATGGAGAACTTATAAGATACAGTAGGATAATATGCAAATTAATAATACTACATTTAATTAATAATTGTTAGCAAAAATTTAAAATACCTAAGTCATGTTCAATAGCTCTAATTAAAACATATTCGAAACAGGAGATCGCAAAAACTGTGGAAATTCTAGAGGGATAAGTTTAATGAACACAAGCTACAAAATAATACAAAAATAATAAATAATAGACTGAAAACTGTAACAGAATGCCTTATAGGAGCAGAGCAGAGTGGATTCCGCAAAGGTTGATCCTGTACAGATAACGCATATGTCCTTAATCAAATAATTGAACAACGAAGGGATTGTGGCATTCATTGACCTGGGAAAGGCTTTTGATAGAATGTACATATATATATAGACGAAATTCTAAATGAATGGAAGATTTTAGTAGACCCAGGAGTCAAAATAAAAGAAAATATTTATATCAATACCCCGCTGTTTGCGGATGACCAAATATTGATTCATCAGAATGAAAATCAACTGCAAAGATCACATATATTCTAAATAATATAGTACAACAGTATAATTTTAAAATATCAGAAGAAAAACAAAAATTGTGGCGTTTAAAGGAAATTATAATGTAACATCAAAAATTGCTTTAGGAAATAACATTTAGGAACAAATATCGAGTTTTAAATATTTAGGATGTAACATAATTTTTGGAAACAATGCTGATATAGAAGAAAAAGTAAACAAATTCCGAGCAATATGTGGGACAATCCAAAGAACCTTTAAAAACAGAGTG
Source organism: Mantis religiosa (assembly GCA_030765055.1). NCBI lineage: Eukaryota > Metazoa > Arthropoda > Insecta > Mantodea > Mantidae > Mantis > Mantis religiosa. The sequence goes on from CM060952.1 coordinate 173,321,583, forward strand.
AGAAAGGATATAAAACTTAAAATATATAAGGTAATGGCTATTCCAACTTTACTATATGGAAGCGAAACCTGGGTGCTAACACAAAAGGATTTACATACAGACTACAGAAATGAAATTCTTAAGAAGTGTTAAACGTGATACAATATTGGACAAAATAAGAAATGAGGATATTAAAAAGGAATTAGAAATCGAACCAATCCATGACAAAATATCAGAACGAAGGCAACAATGGCATGAACATGTATTAAGAATGGAGGATGTAAGATATCCAAATGCAGTATTAAACTATAATCCAAAAGGAAGAAGAGACAGAGGACGATCCAGGAAACGTTGGAGAGGTCTATGAAGACGGAACGGGCGATATGCCCAAACCATGGAGTGAAGAAGTGTAAGACACCCTTGTTGATCTGAAGCGCGTATAGGGCCCAATCACGCATAGCATAATGTGGGAAGTGATAAGCTGCCATAACCAGTGGCGTTAGCCTCGTGGGTCATGTTTCCGACTGGGGGAGGCGTGACGCTAACCACATCTCCTATCCGATAATTATGTACCTCTGCGTGCATAATTTGGCTTGATAGCGGCAGTAGCAGGAAGGCAAAGACCTTGTGTGCTTTAGGCATGAGAATATAGGTTTTTAATTATTAGTTCTTCAGTAGGAATGACTATTTTGACGTTCTAATTGAAAAACACGAAAGTTTCATACCGTACTGCAATGCAATATTAATAGTCTGGTAACATCCGTCTCTGAGGAGGGTATAAAATTTCTCAACGTATAGCTGACACACGTGCATTGTTAATTTGATCTGATCTTCCAGCTATTCATTTGTGAGTTGAACTTTGTATTGCGTGAACTTCATTTACTTCCATTGTTTTACTCGCGCGCACGCGTCACCCACATCGTCTCACACGCGAATATTACTGTAAAGGTAGGGTTCCTGTCTCTACCTGGTAGACGGATACTACTTTAAACAAGTACGTTTTCTTGTGTTATATATCTTACTTTTCAAATATTTAATTATAAATAGATGGCTTCTAGTGGAGGGACACCTCGCGTGAAACAAGGAAGCAGAAAAATGGTGCATTTGACTTTAGAGCAGTTCAATGAGAGCGATGATGACTATCATTCAGAGGATTCCTACGTTCCTGAAGATAATCACGTATTGGATTCAGACAGTTGCGGCAGTACTATCTCTCCGCCTCACGGCTGCACGTATCTGGGTCGACGTCGGCACTCCTTCCTCGGTCTCCACGTCGTCGTCGGCTGCTTGCTTTACCCTTGGCTCTAGCTGCTTCTCTGCATGGATTCTTTTTTTGGGGCTCTCAGGGTGTTAAGGTTGAGACAACACAAACCAACGACAATCTCTGAACTGCTATATTTTTCCTTGCATTTGTGGAACTCGGGCACTCTTAAATAACTGCACTTTCAGTGGACATTTTATACTGGACGCGACACGTCTTCGGACACACCAGACGGATGTATATCAATGAGCAATGAGCAACAAATGAGGAACAACTGAGGACTGAATGGGGGTTGCTTCTCTCTTATATACACACAGCACGGCGTCACAAGGAGAAACTAAGATGTTATTGACCTGTGTAACGGTACAGTAAAATAGCTAGCATTCCTTTCTATTGTCTGACATCCGCCCTTCATAGACTGTCGCCCGAGTGCAGTGTTTCTCACGTATATCTGCCCAGGTTCATTACAACATTTTACATCAAAGTCTACAATTTTACTTTCACTAATATAGTTAGTAACAGTTGTCAAATTTATGTATAATTATTAAACATATTACATAAGTGAATGAATAATTGATCCGAGGACCAAAGTTCCTGTTTCACAATTAGAGATTGGAAAATAGATTTTCAGCATACCAGAGAGTGCAGAGGGTGGCGTTGACCCTATTCAAAACAGGGAATGTGACGACACCGAAATTGGCAGAATTTATTATGTCAAGATGAACTGTTTCATAAAATGCCAGAAAACTTGGAGCAAAGGATCCAGAAATGAGGTATAGCACCTGCTCAGCTATTCGAAGAACAAGGAGATGGCCACACGCAATATTTTATTTTCTATTATCATTGAGCTACGCCTATGTAATATATCTCCTCAAAGGTAAGGCATAAAGATATGAGTTCATGAAGAGCTAAGGAATAAATCTAATCAGAGGTACATGCAAAGAAAGCTCCAGATTCAAAACTTATCGGATGATCTCAGGAAAATCATATTAGACATCTGTGTGCAGAGCATAGATATGATTCTCCAGCAACACGAGTAACAAACGACAAGCTACAAAACAGAGAAGACGTCGTTATTGTCCCTACACGCTGAATAGTTAAGTATGCGTGAAGTATGATAAACCCAATTGCTAAAAGTGTTCCTAAAATGCGTGTAGAAAATATGTAATGGTTTACCTTATTTGCATATAGGTCAAGATATCTCTCAGAATAAATGTCAGTTTTATACACTATTTTATTTGAAACAGTAATATACAGTTTTGTAACTTTTACGTAAGCATACGCAAGCAGAAACTATTCCATGTGAAAGACCAATAAATAATTTTGTATTTTTGCATATCTTATAGCAAAATACTTTTAAACTGAATAAAAATATCAGTACTAATATTTCCATAAAGTTATTTATGTTCTATACTCAGTAAGTTGCAGCTAAAATGCAAAATTTGATAATGTTAGTCTTACAGACGGATGTTATACCGTAAGCGCCAATTTTTCACATGTTACCAACTAAGGGTTAAAGAGTAAATACTAATATTAAAAGATAAACATTATAATACCTTCCATTGCTACATGGATATCTATTTCATATCTTTTTTATTTTATTTACAGTTTACGCAAAGTAACTAGAGGAAGTGTTATATACAATAAAAACATCAATATAAAATGCCCCTAAAAGTACACGCGTTGATATTTCATACGCTCTGCTAGTAATCTCAGAAGCGATGTTCATATGAAGGTTAGTGTTCCATTATAAGCATCAGCACGGAAGAAGAAAAATATACAAAGGATGTCTGTGACGTATTACAGGGAACAGTCGCACCTAGTACGTTGTGGTCCTTGTTGGAGCTGAATACGGCTTACTGCTGGGTATGTAGATTCCGGCAAACACCAAAGCTTCGTGCAAACGTTAGCACGTGACAAGGTGCTAGATAGCCTCTCGGCAAGGAACCTTCTCCAACATTCAACAGAGCAAAAAGGTTCTAAGCACCCTTCAGAGGAAAAGAGCTGGACTGGAAGCAACAGAATTTCATTCAGTGCATTATAATCTGGTGTAACAATTGCACTCTTATCTGGTATTAGTGATATCACGCATATCACTATTTGGTGATATGACCTAACGTTGGAGGATGCAAATGAAAGAGGAAAAAACATTTATTTGAGACCTAATTTTTTCCAACGATAGTGTTTTTTTTTTTTCACTTCCTGTTGATACCATAGAGTGATTCTAGTGCTCGTTGCTTAACTTACCTCTGTAATTTGCCCATGTCTATGGATAAACTATATATATGAAATGATTTCCGACACGGAATATAACTATATTGTATAGCTAGTTTTAAGGTTTAAAGGTTGCCTAGCTATATGCTTATTTTTTATTTGTTAATAGACATCTCTTAAAGTTTAATTCATGCAACAGCTACGTATAAGCGGCAAGTTAATGCTTTTTTTTCTGGTCAAGAACCAGTCATGGACAATTACTCGGCAGTGATGTAGGTTTAGCACATCTACCTCACATTGAGTTTGAATCCTAGTTGGTATGTTATCAAGTAAGGTTTTCTACGAGGTTACGTTTTACTCTGTAATGATGTATGCCGGGTAACTTTGAGCCTTATGGATCCCAGGAAAATAGGCAACGCCGCGGCTCAGTGGTTAGACCGCTTGGCTCTCACCAAGGCGGCCCGGGTTCGATCCCAGGCGACCGCAAAGTGAGATTTGTGGTGGAAAACACGGCGCTGGGGCGCGTTTTGTCCGGGGCCTCCGGTTTCCCCCGCCATCTCATTACACCGGTGTTCCATCTTCATCTCATGTATCATCAGTGTCACCGCCTGCGGTACCGTATGTAGTAAAAGCGGGCGTTAAACACTACACATTTCATTTCATTTCCCAGGATAATACGATTTTATTCTTTCTTCGTCTTACACGACCTATTCGGTTAAAGGATGCTAAACACACCTAAATATGACAATGAATTTAAACAAATGCAACAAAGTTAATTTAAATAATTTAATTTTTAATTGAGAGAGAGACAAAGAGAGAAAAGAATATCTAGATTAAAAGAGGGAGTTGGAACGTTTGCACTCAAGGCAGTAGCAGGAACAGAGCTGCGGGTTCTTCCTGTGTAGGTACAGTAGAAGACAGCTCCTTTCCCACTAACAAATACTCAGGGTCAGGGTTTAGAGATGGCAACATCATTTACACTGCATAAAGGTCTTGGATGAAGTCCGCCCTTCCAATGGAGGGGCAATTAACATTGTCCTCTCCATCTGAAGAGGAGGGTGAGTACTATTGATAGAGCAATAATTTGAGGGATCTGCGGTATATAGTCTACGTGTGACAGGGCACAAACAGCCCTCAACAAGGGTTAGGCGGGAGGATAGCGGCCATCTCACTAAGCCCTTAGGCCAAAATATGTGAAGGTCATTCTCAGAATACATGGTTTTATCATTGTAGCCAAGATATAGAAGGAGGCGTCTTATATGGAGCAGGAGGAAAGAAAAGCTCATCCATTGTTGTGAAGCAAGATCCCACTCAAATCCGATCATTTCAGAAATGGTGTGCGTGTTCGGAGCGAGAAATAGGCGGAATATCTTTCTCCTGAAAGTTTCTCTGCTGATGTTACGGAAACACTGTTCACCTTAGTAAACTTTGCTAGTTCAAGAGTCTATTTATGTAGAATGTATTCTTTGCATTCTTCCTACTGTTTATAAGTGTTCTTTGTAGTTGAACACAAGTGCTTCCAATTTCGGCATTAATATTGCTTTCATCTACTGAGATAATATGGTGCATATAAATGTGGCTTTTAAAATAAAATTCGCAGAGGCTCAAAGCAAAAACAGTGACACGGATTTTCTTAGTTTTGGAGGTACACATTGGATGCCTTTTTCTGTTTGTAATTTACGTCCTCCAACGTGAAGTCATATCGGACGGTAAATGGAATGGGTGAAATGATGCTCAAATAGCTCACGGCCCATAGAACTTAGAGTTTCCCGACATTCGTCTTTCAGGATAGGGGACAACCCTGGAAAAATTCTTTTCAGATAACTCACCCTGACCGAGATTCGAACTCGGGACCTCTTGAACGTGAGGCAGACATGCTACTACTACGCTACCTCACACTTTGAATACGCTATCAAGTGTGGTGATTTAGTGATTACTAAGACACTGAATAAGTCTTCAAACAGCTTTAGCAGATTTTGAAAGAATACACAAGAGCTCTTCAATAAAGAGTGATTATTACCTTTTTATGGCCATAATTTTTCGCACTAAAATTCAACCTTATTATAAACAAACACGCCGTAGTAGTTTCATTGTTGGTACTCCTGGTTCCCTCCTGCGAGAACCAGGCAAGTTCAGAGATTACACATGAGACGTGTTTATGCGCGTTGGGTTCCAAGACTGTTGATTCCCAAACAAGAAGAGGTTCGCATGCAGGTTTGCACGCAGTTAAAGTTGATGTTAGAAGAAGATCCGGAGTTTCTCTCAAACGTAATCACTGCTGATGAAACTTGGCTACATCATTTTGATTCTGAGAGCAAACGGCAAAGCTCCGTGTGGAAATATCCTTCATCACCAAACCCCAAAAAAGCAAAACTGGTTGCTTCTGCTGGGAAAGTTATGGTCATCTCATTCTTTGATATTCATAGAATGGTTTGTCATCCTGTTGTACCTGCACACACACATCAGTAACTGGACAATACTACAGGGATGTCCTGAAAACATTGCAATTCCATATCAGGCGCAAAAGACCACATTTCCGTGAAGCAGGCTGGATGCTGTAACACGATAATGCGCGGCCGCATATTGCCAAAGTTGTTGCTGAATATCTTGCAAAAATCAACGTGAAGTGCATCCCTCACCCTTCCTAGAATCCGGATTTAGTGCCATTTTCTATTCCCGAACTTGAAGGAATGCCTTCGTGGGAGGCATTATCCATGATCAGAAGCAGTAGTGAAGCCGAAGCCTGCGGAGGCGAGTTTGAAGGATTTCTCAAAAAATGTTCTCCAGTATGTCTTTGAAAACTGGCAGAAATGCTGGGTCAAGTGCATTGCATTCAGGGGAAACTAGTTTGAGAAGGACCATCAAAAGTATGAGGATGAGTAAAGTTACGTTGTCAAAAAATTGTGATCATACTTTATTGAACAGCCCTCCTAATTTTAAAATATCCAAATCCAAAGCAGCACTTGAAAGATAGAAAGCGTTTAGACCAAATGTGGAAGGTAAACTTTTGGAGAAAAAGAAAAAAAAAGGACTATTTGGAATGAGATGAACGATGGTAGAGATATCTATAGGAATTAGCAAAGATTCCAGACAATGTGTAGTACTTTCTGCAGAATGCTGAAAGCAGTAGGGAAGGGTCGATTGCTGCGATTACATAGGGTATGGCACTGCGAGTTCTTTATAGCAGCGAATTAGGCTGAAAGTCAATAGCCACATAAAACAAAAGTTGAATTCTTTAGTAATTAATGGGACATTCGGTTCTAGATGGAAATGGATATCAGAAAAATGCATGTTTGATTTAAAAATTTGTGCAACAAGTAAATTGTAAAGTACTTCAAGCCTCACAGTTTTCCCATTATGGGAAATTTATTAATACACGCTCTAATCTTAATTAGGTGGAGGAAATATCTTCTGATATCCATAATCAAAAAACACGAAAACCTGCATGCCGTGCTAGCGGTCCCGAGTTCGATACCCGGCGAGGTGGGGATTTTTCTTCAACCAACATAATACCCCATCTTCTTCAGAGTCTGGAAGTATGAATTAAAGTGTGATTATATGCGTGATCTAATGATACAACCAAATGATTAGAGTTAACAGCATCGATAGGTTCCAAAGGAGAACAGCTGTCGATATGACCACTGCAGTTAAAGACGGAGCATAAATGGAGAGAGAGAGAGACAGAGAGAGAGAGAGAGAGAGAGAGAGAGAGAGAGAGAGAGAGAGAGAGAGAGAGAGAGAGAGAGAGAGAGAGAGAGAGAGAGAGAGAGAGAGAGAGAGAGAGAGAGAGAGAGAGAGAGAGAGAGAATGTAACATAAATAATATCTAAAGCCCCAATTTAAATATTTTAGAAAGATTTCAATTTCAATTTCCTCTGCCGTAACTCAGTTTGGATACTACTCCCGCCATCTGTTCTAATATTCTATAATCTTATTTATTTATGATTAGTGTTGTTATTTGTTTTCCAGATAATTGTCGCCGTTGATCCTGAAGTTCTCGGCAATTTTGGCATTCAAATGGATCATGTTCGGGTGTATCCTGTAGTCCACAAAGCTCACAATTATCATCTGTTTTCTTGTTGATCTTCTTATAATAAGTGCCGTACGATCCATGACCCCATGGATAATGTATAAGTCCTTGCTTGGGATCAAGATGTACACAACGCATCTGAACACTCAGGCAAACCCTTGTTTCCTGCACAAAACTAGCAATAACTGACCTGAGGAATATGTGATTCACCAGTGAAATAATCTGGCAAACTTTGTTTATGTTTCCATAGCAACGACCTTCCCCTTTACCCTTTCCGTCCCTTGCTTGATTACCTTCATGTATCTTCTTTTAAAAATCAGTCAGTATAAAGGATGCTAGCTAAGGTTCTCTAAGGCAAGGGCTACTTTTCATTGCTGAAGTTGTTACCTTTTTACTCAGTGGCAATTAATTGTGCCTTCACACTAGTCGTGTGTAGGAGGCAGGCATTATGACAGGGTAGAGCCAGACTGAAAAATTCAATGCCATAGACGGGATTTGAACCACGGATCTTCTGGTCTCAGTCTAGCCGCTCTAAACCATTGAGGAACTATGGTCAACGTGCCGAAATGACATTAAATTCTCCACATGACTCCTGTTTCTTCCGGTAAACCACTAGGAGCTCTCATAAACACATGAGACAACTACCTTAATGGCGACTTACTATGCTGTAAGTAGATTTAAGGCCAGGGATTTATAGTTTGGACCACTATTAGGTACAATTAATGGAAATTAATTGTTCTTTCACACTAGCCGTGTGTAGGACGCACTATGAAACGGTAGAGCCAGACTGAAAAATGCAATGCCATAGCCGGGATTTGAACCACGGATCTTCAGGTCTCCGTCCAGCCGCGCTAACCCATTGAGCTACTATGGCCAACGTGCCCACATTACATTAATTTCTCCAATTGACACGTATTTTTTCCTGGTAAACCAGTAGGAGTTCTCATAAACATATGAGACAACTACATTAATGGCGACTAAGTTTATGAGAACTACTAGTGGCTTATCGGGGAAAATACGAGTCAGTTGGAGAATTTAATGTCATGTTGCCACTAGTAGCTCAATGGTTTAGAGCGGCTGAACGGAGACCAGCAGATCCGTGGTTCAAATCCCGGCTATGGCATTGAATTTTTCAGTGTGGCTCTATGCTATCATAGTGCGTCCTACACACGGCTAGTGTGAAAGAACAATTAATTTCCATTAATTGTAACTAATAGTGGTCCGAACGATAAAGCCCGGGCCTTAAAGTACTTACAGCATAGTAAGTCGCCATTAAGGTAGTTGTGTCATGTGTTTATGAGAACTCCTAGTGGTTTACCGGGAAAAACAAGAGTCAGTTGGAGAATTTAATGTCATGTTGGCACGTTGGCCATAGTAGCCCAATGGATTAGAGCGACTGGACAGAAACCAGAAGATCCGTGGTTCAAATCCCGGCTATAGCATTGAATTTTTCAGTCTGGCTCTACCCTTGCTACTCATTTTTCACAAGCCCAATCTTTACTAGGCTCTGCATTCATACCGTTAAGCTAAAAGCTCATTTGCATAAAGCAAGCCGCATATATTTACAGTTTCGCTATCAGTTTAGCTATCTCCCGTTGTGGGTGCATGCGTTTTATCTTACCTATTATGGTATTCGGGGTGTTATAATTAATTCACGACGCGGCCGCAAGCTTTTTGTATGTATTCCAAAATATGTTTCCCAGTTAGGCACTTTTAATATACATGCGTTTTACGTAAACGAGCTGAGTGATTTTAACTCCATCCGTGGCCTGTATAATGCGTTTTATAATCACTGTAAACCGCCACTCGTCCGTAAATTGCTGCGACGTGCTGAACGATACATGAAAATATACACTGATGCTTTGAAGTTTATTGAATCGTCATGATTTTCACCACAGTCCAAATTGCGGCGATAATGCTAATGGTGCTAATATTGAAATTTGCTGCAATTGAAGGAATTATTTTGAATTAGCCATCTACAATAATTTTATACAACCGCTGGTGAATCCACTGCATTAGGAAACCCTTAATCTGCGTGAGAACGACACACATTTTAACTCCCATATGTTGTCACAAGTGGTGTTTTGCTTAACAAGAAGCTTTTATGCTACACTCTTTATTCAAACAATCTAACTGACTGTTTCACAAACTGAGAACAAAACACACCAAATGTGATTTTTGCACTCACGTGACTTTCTCTACCCTTGTGCAAGATAAACAGAAACAAAATCACATTTTCTTGTAGATAATAAAGCGTAATATTCCAACTGCAATGTAGCACTATCTGGTAATATTTTCGTATCTACTGAACAAAAGACGTTCTTTGGCGCGTGACCGATGCCAAACTAAAATAACAAAAGTTCATACTAATGCTGACCTTCTCCATATATGAGGATCAGCGTAGACAGTGAAGAAAATAATCATAACTCGTGTGGAATATAATTATGTCTTTAAAATACCTAATTATTTATCTTGTATTTAGCTCATAAGAATACTTAAAATGCCTTTGTGAATCATGTATCTTTTTTTTTCTACAGACCCTTATGAAATTTATAATATTTTAGTATCCATTGCCAATGGACACAATATGTAAGTGTTCGTTGTAACACCTACGGTTAAAATAGTCCTAATAAAGCGTATTAATCATCTAAGAAATTGTACACAATTACTTTAAAACAAAAACTAGTAAAACCCGATATTAATGAGCCTTACAGAAATGTACTTCAAACAAAAATGTGTTCCACAAATTGTGTGCTTTTAGGTATCAATATATTTGGCAGCGTAAAGCTTTGACTGCTTCTTTTGCTTTATCAGTTGGGAAAATGTCATACAGTATGAATATACATACTGTGACTTTGTGGGTTCGTGAAATTAAAAGTCCGATTGCACCACTCAAAAATGTTCTTTATTTCCACCGAATTACAGTTGAACACTTGCCGATTACACAGAATTACGTAATGCACACAATTACAATTCACCAGTTCTTCCGTTATAGTTTCACTTGCACGCTCACTGTTACGTGAACTCTTCCGATGCACGTACACAGTCTTCTCGTCCGTTCACTAGCTCGTCAAGCATTGACTTTTCTCCAGCCCGCCGCGTTGCTTATATAAGACCAGCTGGCCAATGTAGAAGGTTCCGGATTAGATGAAATATCCCGTAAGTTCGAGAAATCGAGGGGAGCGGAAAGAGACGGCACAGTAATGTTACCGCTATAAGACAAATGGGTGGGCGTGGCCAACGCCTACCATCTCCTGCTGCTGCTGCTGCCTGCCGGTTCTATAGGAAGTTCCGACGTTCGGGTGACAATACTTATATTTACTTATTTATTCAATTATTTATTTATTCATTTATGTATTCATTTATTCGTTCATTCTTCATTCATTCGTTCATTCCTTCGTTCGTTCATTCATTCATTCGTTCGTTCTTTCTTCCGTCCGTTCGTTCGTTCGCTCGTTCGTTTGTTCCTTCGTTCAGTCAGTCAGTCAGTCAGTCAGTCAGTCAGTCAGTCAGTCAGTCAGTCAGTCAGTCAGTCAGTCAGTCAGTCAGTCAGTCAGTCAGTCAGTCAGTCAGTCAGTCAGTCAGTCAGTCAGTCAGTCAGTCAGTCAGTCAGTCAGTCAGTCAGTCAGTCAGTCAGTCAGTCAGTCAGTCAGTCAGTCAGTCAGTCAGTCAGTCAGTCAGTCAGTCAGTCAGTCAGTCAGTCAGTCAGTCAGTCAGTCAGTCAGACAGTCAGTCAGTCAGTCAGTCAGTCAGTCAGTCAGTCGGTCAGTTCATGGGCCAAATAACCTAGCTGTCGAAGGGACCTTAAATTCCCAATACACCCATACACATGCACACACACATACATAATCACTCAGTTACTATATTTTTCATAAAGTATCTTGAAGGTACACCATTTAACAAAACTGAGTGACGCCATTTCCAGAAAATCAAAATGTTCTAATAATTTTGTGTGAAACTTGTAGTATGGAATGGAAGATATTGAAATTGTTCCTATGACATCCTTGGAATATGGTTAGCTTAAAGTTAAATTTCAAATAAGAAGTTCGTTATTTGTTTATATACAAACGCGCTATTTTTTTTCTTAAATGTCCTTCTTTGGATTCAGGGCGCGACTATCTGTGTACTTCCCTCGAAATATTGGTATCCAGGTTTTGGGTGGTCTGCAACACTTTTTATATTTACGGTAAGTACATATTAGGGAAAGTAAAAGGACACAGTTAAAAATATAATAAATATCTTGGATCATGTATTAAACTTCCATTTACGTTGTACACCCTAAAAGGTAGATTAAGTTCTTCATAATTCTTTTTACTTAGCAGTATTTTAACAACAAATTCTAAACTCAAGACAACAAGTGTACATTTTTACCGTTGCAGAAGAGGCTTATGTTCCTATTTATAGCATCAAATAATTAACTTAATTTTAGCTATTGAACTAGGTGTTTTGCCAAAAACAATTTGTTACCTTTACTTTCAATTACATACCATGACTTGCTCTTTCAGTGCCCTTTGATAGTTTAATGTTCATCTAAAAGTCCGCAACTTATACTCTCATAGACTAGAGTTCTTCAATTGACATTGTGTTCTCTCACATAGTGCGCATTAAAAACTTTTCATAAGATTTAAGAAGTAGACAATTTTTTTTAAAATTTTCAGCAAACTGAGAGAATAAACCTAAACATTTACAATTTTTTGTTACACTTTTAAATATCTCAAGGTATGACAGTTATTATGAGCACCGAATTTAATGGAAAAATGATAACAAAATACTCAAAAATTAAATATGTTTTATAAAGCGAATGAAGAAGTGAAACATTTCTGTATACTAGATTTGCTTATTAATATTTACATATTGTGGTCACATTATTTTTTTTTCTAAATTACAGCTTTGGCCAGTGATTAATTAGCAGATATGTCGTAATAAAAGTAAAACACAATTTTTATTTATGTTTTTTGGATATGTAGGTAAGATTTAAGACATACTTATACTAGTGGTAGAACAACAAGTGACAATAGTTTGAAAAAAAAGGTACATTTAAACTGCAAGATTTAGAAATTTCACCTATGGGTTTTGCTTTTTTCTTCTTCTTCTTTTGCTTTTTGCTTTTTATTTTTGTTCGATATACCTGGTGCCAGTACAATGGACCCGGCTTACAGGCTCTACATTTGCATGATATTATAGTTTTCAGTTTTTGTCGGTTTTGACGTCATGGGCTTTACATAAAGCCCATACGGCGTCCCTTTATGGGCGCACAGAGAACAGCTTTAGTTAGTTCGTTTTCTTTTAGGTGCTCCAGTTTTTACTTGAATTTTATTTTTTGTGATTTTATTTACATATATAACACACTCACGCACGCACTCATGGGCATACGTAGTACGTCCCTCACACTCACACACTCATTCACGCTCACTTCACTTCACTTTGTACACTATTTACACTCAGCTGTCCTGCTGTGCGGCATGGGTAACCTTAAAAACTTCAAATATACTACAAGTTCAAAGTTATCACCGACACGTGTCTTGGCTACAGGAAATCAACGTAGCTTTATGTTACATTTGTAAGAGGTAATAGCTATATAACGCAAATGAATAAAATAAAAATTGAATAAGGTTTTAATAATTGCTGCAGGTTACAAAGAATTGGCGAGGGTATTATTCATTTACTATTCGTTTGTTTATATAAGGTAGTCAGCGCAATCTGCATGTGGAGTTTTGAAGGAGAGGTGTTACCTCGTCTATCTTCATCGTCTTCTTATGGAATTCTACAGCCCTATTATAATTCTTAAAGCAGAAGAGACATTAGGCACTTGTTTAAGGAAGCTACATTCTAAAATTAGTTTAGAACTTGAGGCTGAGAAAAAGCTGTAAAAACTTATTAGTAAATAAACTGAGCAGGGGATGATCTTCCTGCCAGGATGGTCCTTAGCATCTTGAGCTATGCTTCAGTGAATGTGGGAAAGCTCGCAATCTTTGCACCGTGAATTGACGATAAAAAGGATAAAAAGAGGCCGTCGTTTTGCTTTCGCTGTTGGGAGACGGATATGAGGTTGTAAGATATGGAGAAAAGCTTGGTATTTCACATTAATATAATTCTTAGTACTTAATGACTGCTGGCATATTTGTGGGAACCTCAAAGTGATTGGTCTGTTAATGGGATTGCGAAATGGGTTTACTAAGTTTCCATGTTTCGTTTGTCTATGAGACAGTCGTGATAAATAAAAACGCTAAAAAGCTAAGAAATGGGCAGGAAGAGAAAAATTCATTCAAGGGCAACATAATGTAAAATGTAAGCCATTGGTTGATCTACAGAACGTGTTTCTTCCACCTTTATACTTTAAATTAGGGCTGATGATTAACTTTAAAGACCATGGACAAAAACTAGAGCTCTTTTCCGATGAATCAAATTATGGTGCCAAATTAAAAGGTGTATTCGTTGGATTTCAGACCAGAAAAGTGATCGGTTTCAACAATTTTGATACAAAATTAAATGCAAATATACCAGCTGCATGGTTTACTTGGTGACAAAATAGAATCTAACTATAAACAACTGGTACAGGGCCTTCTTCAAACGTACCAGAAATTGGGGTGTAGGATACCTTTTAAAATTCTTTTCCTACCTTCCATTTGGACCCTTTTTGTGGGTAATTTAGTTTCAGCAAGTGATGAACAAGACGAATGAGGCATTTTGAACTTGGAACACTTTTATAAAGGGAGATAGGATGCGTCAATGAAGTGACTATTGTTGGTTCCTAATAAGAGAGGACACGACAACACAAAAGGGAAAGTTTAAAGCTATATTCCCTTCAACCGCCAAATGTTACTAGCCATTTTATTGAAATTAACATGTTTTCTGCTGAAAATAGCAAATAACCAAATCTTGAGATATTTTTATGCCGTTTATTAGAATATACATGTTTAGAACTTCCGAGTCAATTTGGATTTACAATTTATCATCATAGGAATTGCAAAATATTTGAGGGAGGTTCAGAAAAGCCGATTGCAGTTTCAAATTTAGGGCATCGAATATGAGATTCACTTTCATTCATCTCTGCTCATTTTTTGAAGTTTAATTTTGTTAATTAGTGTTATTGAATAAGTATAGTTAAGTAATTAAAGAAATCATTAATCCCATAGATGAAAAGCATTTGCAGAAGTATTTTTTCTCGATTAACGTGAAATAGATCTATTAATAACCTATTATAAGAACAGTTTATTGAGGAATTCGTGGAACTAGTGAACTGAACGCCAAATTTTTCACTTTTCAGTCGTTCTGCGGCTTAATAGTGCTGTACATGATGTGGCGATATATAGGAATATGGGTATATGTCTGTAATATTATAACGTTAACACATATCATGAGTAAGGCTGGTCACAGTCAGATGAAGTTTAGTCACTTCCTATCATAGTCATGTATATGATGCATTTTGGCAGTGGACATTTGGTCTCAAAGGGCACTCGCCAACGTAAGCTTACTCACTAGAGCTAGGACGTTAGATACGCTTATTAAAAAAACCATACAAATTAAGACAGGAGTTCAGTTCGGATCAGATCAGACAGTTCTGAGCAGTTCAATGACGAAACGTCAACCTCCGCATCGAACCCAGGCTCATGGCTGTAAGGTTTCGCTACATCTATCCTGGTAGTATGTAAACAATTATTATGTTATAATGTTAGTTAATTAGAGCTTACTAATGATGGAACCATTGTAATCCACTTAAATTAAGTAAAGGAATGTTATTTTTATTTTCATAACTGCGAATTGCTTTACCCCTGAACCTACGCTAGCCTCCTGACGCTTCCTAAAACACCCCCAAAATAGTAAACTGAAGAACATTTCATTACAAGAGAGTCAAACCGGCGGCGTTAAAACCAACTGTGAAGCTAAACTCTGGGTTATTTTGAGATCTCCGGAAAATAGTACACAGAGAAAGCAGCCAGCATCAATAGTTATACCGAGAGAAGACACTCTCGTACCAGATTTTATTTTGCTAGAAGAACATTCTACGTAACAGCACGTAAAGCAGAAACAGCTATCAAGCGACACGAGGAAATTGCTGCAAAATCCCTCTCACCAATAAACGAAGTTGAGTACTCCTTTGCAAGCAAAACGATGTAAGATCAGCGCTCTTATCTTGTCTAGTCACACACATAGTTACAACGCCCCAGGGTTTTGCTGAGCATCGCTTTATCGTATGCTTCTTCTTCTTGTGCTGCAGCCTGTATTATGTTAAACTAAGCTACAAACTACCATTTTTCTTTCTACCTTCTTGAGTGTTCTTTGCATTTACATGAGTATTTGCTAACAATGAATTTGTTAACAACGCGCGTGACTTGTTTTAATTTCGTAAAGTAGCATATAATAACATCGCCAGGGACTTGGATTCCAACCTGCCCTTGCTATTAAGTCAAATACGAATGTAAGAGCGGTTCTCAGGTGCTTATTATGATGTAGCCTTAAACGCACACTTTCGAGTAGATGAAGATTATTAGAGGTTTCGGAAAAGCTTTTTTATTGAATAAATACAATGTAAAGCAATTTTACTGGTATAATCTCGTAACACATGGATTTGACATATGTTATGTGTAAACCTATAATTATGTACTTATATTTATGATTTAATATTCAATAAACTTTATAATCTATTTATTTCAAATTGCACTAAAAGTGAAACATCTGCAGAGTATAAAAAATTCGAAGGACACCCATGGGTGTTCCTTTATACAGAATTAAATTTAAAATATCCATTACTAGCATGTTTTAATAATAAATTCCATAAGTCTTATTCATAAAAGGTTAATCAATCACATCTCAGTTTTCACGAAACCAATGCTTGATAATTCCGATGCCGGCTGACTAAGCTACCTGGCTAAAGAACACGATGCCCTGGTTCCTCACTATTTTTTTGTGTAATTTACGTCCCCCAACGTTAAGTCACATCGGACGATGAATGGAAAGGGTGAAGTGATGCTAAAATAAGCCCAGGATCCATAGAGCTTAGAGTTACCCGACATTCGTCTTTCAGGATGAGGGAAAACCCCTGAAAAATCCTTATCCAGATAACTCACCCTGACCGAGTTTCGAACTCAAGACCTCTTGAACGTGAGGCAGACATGCTACCACCACGCTACCGAGGCGGGCTTTCACATTTCTTGTACGAGGGCGGTCCAGAAAGTAACCGCCGTTTTTACGTGGCGCTTCTATCTTTCCAAAGGAGAACATAGCACTGCCGCAGGTTTGTTTGACATAACCTCAAAACACGAGCGCCACAATAGAAAATTCCGCCAATTGTGAGGTGTGCGGTATTATAAGATTTCTTTTGACAAAGCGTCACTGAGCAACACAAATTCATCGTGAATTGTGTGCAATATATGTCCTAACATTATGAGTAAAGGTGCTGTTCGTCAAGGGGCAGGATTTTTCTAAAAATGGAAGAACAAACGATCATGAAGAAAACAGGAGTGGTAAGCTTACTCTTGTCAAAGATGACCTGGAGTGCGAGAAGCGTCGTTTCACGATGATGAAACTTTCAGATCATTTTCCTGAAATTTCTCGGAGATTTTGCAAGAGATTGTCACCAAACACCTAGGCTATCGCAAGTTTTGTGCTCGTTGGGTACCAAAACTGCTGACCGACAACCGCAAGACCAAAAGAAAGAGTTCTGCCATAGATTTTCTTACTGAGTATGACAGTGAAGAAGAAGAAGCATTTTTGAAAGTAATGGCTGCTGGCCATAAGACTTGGATGACCTAAGAGAATGTTGGGAGAAGACGGCAGTCAATCCGCTTCTCCAAGCAAGCCAAAGGAAGGCCGTCAAAATTTGACTGCAAAGAAAGTTATGGCTACGGTTGTTTGAAATGCCAAGGGCATATTACTCGTTGATTTTATGGAACATGGATTGACTGCCAATTCTGAAGCCCAATATAAAACGAAAAGACAAAGTAGGACAATTCAAAACAAGCGTTATGGTCTTCTGATACCTGGTGTTATGAATAGAGTCATACTGAATAATTCAATGTCATTGCCGGGATTTGATCAGGGATTTCCTGGTCTCCGTTCTGTCTCTCTTAGTCATTTAGCTATCATGGCCACCGTGCCGTCATTTCATTAAATTCTCCAACTGACTAGTATGTTTCCCGGTAAAACACTAGGGGGTATCATACACAATGAGATGCGCACCTTTTGTGGTGACTTACTGCCTCTGTAAGTACCTAAGTCCCAGGCTTTATAGTTATCACTATTAGGTTAATTAATGGAAATTTAATCGTCTTTCCACAATAGCCGGGTGTAGGCTAAGATTTAGATAGAGTTAGACCGAAAAGTTCAATGCCATAGCATCTACGAGAACTCCTTGTAGTTTACGGGGAAACATACGAGTCATTTGCAGAATTTAATGTCATGTTGGCACGTTGGCCATGGCAGCTCAAGGTTAAGCGATATCAGATGGAGACCGGGAGATCCAGTATAAAAATCCCGGTCATGGCATTGAATTTTTCAGTCTGACTCCTTCCATCAAAATCATAACTACACATGGGCAGTGTGGAAAAACGACTAAATTTCCATCTAGTGTAGTGTTTCTGCATGACAACGCTCGCCAAATGAACTTTAGGCCAGTTTCAAATGGGACGTTTTTGACCATCAGCCTTCAGCCCGGACTTGGCTCCCAGCGATTTTCATCTGTTCCTGTGCATGAAACATCTCAGTGCTTGCATCTCAGTGCTTCACCAATGACGAAATAACATGTTGCCTGCTTTCACAGGTAGTTACATGAAACTATTTGAAAGTTATGCATCACATTTCCTAAAGTAGAAACGCCATTTATATGAATTTATAAGCACCGTGCATTTCAACTTGTCAAAATTATAATTTTTAAGTCAAACTAGCATTTTCTACTGCGGAGCACAAAAAATTCTTAACACTAGTTTTTACTGCATTTATATAGCTTCCAAACTAAAATGCGTCTATAATATTATGTGCCAGTATTTGAACATTTTTGTGTGATACTGCAAACCTTAATATGAAACATACATACAGTAATGACACTATAAGCTTGGAAATGGAAGATAAAATGTGCACGAAGTAACTAAAGCCTATAAATGTTGGGATGTGTGTATATAAAAACATCGCCAACTCTAATCAGACACTATACCATGCATAGGATTTTAAGTATCTTTCTGAACTGCCGAAAAACTTATTTATAGGAAAAAATATTTATTGAGCAAGTCTGGTCCCAAACTTACAAAGTTTAAAAGAATAAGTTAATAACTCGAAAATCAGTAGTCTTAAAAATTCATCTATAAAAACATTTGCACACTGCGCAATCAATACATAACTGAAACTTAACATTACCTTTAATAATTTATAATATTTTCCCTCTCACCACCCCAAACAGAGCTGCTATATTATTATGGTCCTGTAAATCCCGTCTGAAATTACCTTTTTGTTGGTGCGTTAAAGGCAAAATCAAATATTGCAAAGAAAACATATACAGTGGGTTCCGTTAACCTAATCCAGGGGAAGGCAGGTAGTGGCGGTGTGACGTCAGCGTGGGAAAGACAGGAAACGTATCGGGTATTAATAATATGTACGACTTACATCTAGTGTGTTGTAACATTAATGCCCACTACTTTAATTGCACAATTGGTAATAGTTTAAAAACAATTACATTTTTGTTCTTTGCTATGAGAAAATATATAAAACTTCAACTCGTAGTTTATCTGAAGATCAGGCATGTTATAAGGTAAATAAGATAAAACTTAAGGTAATTTCCTCTGCAAATTAGAGGAGACCCATTCAGAACAAAATTACGTGGACATTTTCCGACACTTTCAGTTTCGTTTTTCTTTAAATAGTTTATCAATGTCAAGATATCATCTCTATGAAATTTGTAATAAAAGGCTGCATGTTAGACTGCGATCCGACGAGGTACTTGGTGGTTAGACTCAGCTAATTTCGTAACAGGAAAAAAAAAAAAAAAATAGTTCGCACACGCATGTCGAGCCAAACGTACACAGTGTCCTTGCAGTAAGTGAATACAACCTCGGGAATCTGGTTTGGGGGATATTCTTGCAAAAATCAGCCAAGTCTTTCTTGTGTGTATATTTGTCCTTCAATAAATCGACACAATGTAAGTTTAACAGATCCATTAGGTGCGTAGCATCTACATTATTGTCATCGAGTATGCTACACCTGACTGAACCCTCAGATTCACACACACACACACACACACACACACACACACACACACACACACACACACACACACACACACACACACACACACACACGCACGCACACGCACACTCACAGCATTTCGCAGGCTGAGGAACATCCCGAAGGGGATTGTCATGAAAATTGGATACATCGTTTTGATCCTGAGAGCAAACAGCAAAGCTCAGTGTGAAAATATCCTTCACTACCAACCACCAAAAAAGTAAAAGTGGTTGCTTCTGTTGGGAAAGTTATGGTCTTTGATATTCATGGAATGGTTTATCAGCAGGTTGTGCCTGCATGCACATCAGTAACTGGACAATACTACTGGGATGTCCTGAAAACATTGAAAGGCCATATCAGGCGCAAAAAAAAACCACTTTTTCGTAAAGCAGGCTGGATGCTGCACCACGATAATGCGCAGCCACATATTGCCAATGTTGCTGAATATCTTGCAAAAATCAACGTGAAGTGCATCCCTCACCCTCCCTATAGCCCGAATTTAGCATCATGTGACTTTTATCTAATCCCTAACTTGAAGAAACGCCTTCACGGGAGGCATTATACATCATCAGAAGAGTGGTGAAGGCTGCGGAGGTGATTTTGAAGGATCTCTCAAAAAATGGTTTCCAGCATGTCTTTGAAGACTGCCAGAAGTACTGGGACAAGTGCATCGCAATAAGGGGAGACTATTTTGAGAAGGGCCATCATAATTATGAGGGTCAGTATAGGTACGTTGAACAGCCCTCGTAAATATGACGAAAATGGAGATGAAGCTATTTTAGATAAGTTACAATAGGGACCCATCAGCTCGAAAACCTCAGAGTTTAAGTCTATTGGGCCCAAGGGTAACCAGCAACTCAGTGTAGCAATAAGTATGAATATTTACAATGATTTGTAATTGAAATGGAAATAAAGATTACTTACTAAAAAGGTTAATGAAGAAGGTCCTAATAGAGTCATATATCAGGTATTTTGGTTTTAGTACAGCGTATGTAATTTTGTTACAAGTAACATTGCGAAGACTAACGAATTTTGCTTGTAATTTTTTGTGCAAATTCTGTTTTGAAGCTTACTGTATCCAAAGTCAGTATTTTGTATAAAACGAACGTTTATGATAATTTCAAACTGAAAGTTTTACAGCAGCCCTCTTGTTAGGCAAGTTGTGCTGATGAAATGGTATGCCGCACGGCAGTAGCGCTCTGCGCCTGTAGTGTACAGATCCCAAAACTTTCCTTAGCATCTTTACGGCTTTTAAGATGTACGACGACTTTTACGACCACTGCAAAGGGTAATTACTTACTGCAACGCGCTGTAATATTAAATAGGGAACAGCAATAGCGCCACATTGGTTATAACTCAACTGATGTTTGATATATAGCAACATAAGCAGTGACAGTTTAGCTTAAGAAGGCGTTCCGAGTGAAGCAATCAATAACACTCATTTCATTTACATACATGAAAATGTTATTTTTCTTGTATCCCAGTAAAGAAAACGTTTCTACTAAAATTAGAACTTCATTGTGAAGATTTTGAGCTGCTGATGGGAAAAAATAGCCTTTGATTAGTCATAGCAACATTTGTTGCAGATAATAAAGTAAAATACTTAGAAATAATTTATACTGTCTTCCATGAATAAACCAGATATAAATGTACAGTATTCTACCAAAAAATCCAATATCAAAATTTTATTATAAATGCGCGTTTTACCACCCTAAATACAAAAAGAAACCCAATAAAAGGACCTTTGTGTACTTTGTGTTTATATTCAACATCCTCTAAGGATGTAACATGACAAGTTTCAAGAATCACCCTCTCTTAACGGGATGCAACACCGAAAACCCCAAATCCAGCAATTTTCAACCAATCTTGCTGAAATTTTTACCACTTAGTTCTGATGCATAGTGGACACAGAGTTAAAAATTTGGTTTTTATATCTTGAATAGTTTTTGAGTAATTAATTTGTGAATTTCAAAATTTGGGCAAAATTCAAACCACTCCACGTGATGAAAATTTAAAAAA
Source organism: Mantis religiosa (assembly GCA_030765055.1). Taxonomy (NCBI): domain Eukaryota; kingdom Metazoa; phylum Arthropoda; class Insecta; order Mantodea; family Mantidae; genus Mantis; species Mantis religiosa. The sequence goes on from CM060952.1 coordinate 173,343,298, forward strand.
AAATTAATATTTCTATTTCAAAAAATATTCAGATGGTTATGACGAAAAGATCTATCATATGAATTTCTTATACTGCTTTTAGTTCCAGAGGGAAAAAAATAGGTATGAAGCAAACAACAAATCCAAAAAATGGTTAAGCCTCTTACTTTTATATCAATAACTTTAAAAATATAATGAATATTAAAAATTCATATGACAGAAACCTTTGTTTGCTTTCTAAAAACATGTGTTGAAATTTTTAGAGGAACTGAATCAAAACTGCATCGTGTGGAACATTTTGAATGAAAAATAAAAAAAAAAAAAAAAAAAAAATGTTGAAAAAACTATAACTGAGTAAATCATATTTTAAAATCCAAAACATTTTCCATCTCAGCTGCATGCTTTGAAGCAGACTAAAACCCTCCAGATAGATTAGTTGGACCCTCCTGACTCTTCCTTCTCTCTTCTGCTGCAGTGTTCTTCAATTTCAGTTTCCTTCTGGATGTTTTAGAAGTTACTTTCACAGAAATTGCTGAATGAAGTAAGCGTAATTGGTCCTTCCTTTTGAAAATTTTTAGAGATGCTGGTGAAATCTGTGTCCATTATGTCTGACTGCAGCTTGAGTGAGACAGAACAACCAAAATTGAATTCACTAATGGTTGATGTCACAGCAACCTGAAGTCTCATCTTTGACACAAATATTTATTTTGGGCAGTTATGCTATGTCATGTTATGTAAACCTTCATTTGCATTTTGTGTCTTACCCAATGTACATCTCCTTAGGATTTCATCTGATGCCAGCCTTTGGTACACAGCCATTAATTTTCTCTAGTATGTTCCCATTACTGTGTTATGTTTAGGTGATTCTTCTCGTGTATTTTTTGGGCTATTCATGATCCTAACTATGTACACAGTCAATTAGAGGTCAGTTGTTTCAAAGAATATTTTACCTATAACCTATATATTAGTCATATGCACGTTTTGAAGTATAAAATAATTTTATAAATGTTAAATGGCAGACTAAAACTCATCAGTTTAATACAAACAGTATGTAGTTTAACGAGAAGCACAAGAAAATCACGACCAAGCTAGAAACTCACACAAAGGCAAAATATAAACATTACCCTTTGCTTTCAATGTTTGCAGCCAGTGTTTTGTTTCCATGGTGCCACATATTGTAAGAAATAACCATCATACCATCACACAAAATTCCACCAGAAACTTTGCCCGCTAATTTCAAATGTATTAATTTAGTACATTCAATCGAACTCAAATGACAGAACTCTGTGAATCCAAGGGCTGGCTTGCAGGTGCGCACGGGCATTTAAATTGTCATGTGAGGGTATTTAAATGCCTGAAACGCATAAATTTAGTTGGATTATGATTATATAAGGTTCCAAGTATTTTATTAGCTTAAACACAAAAATATTATTTTTCCCATATTTTTAGCCAATTTCGGTGCAGCATCCCCTTAAAGCATTACTAATTTGGCTACCTGCGATTTTTTACTTTCTCAAAAATGGCTCTAATGGTTTTAAGTATTGTAACTTTAAGATATTTACACTCCATATTTAAAGGTTAATCTCTATATTTCTTAGAATATCCTGAAGAACCTTATTTAAAATATTTTGAATTGGTACAACCAGACTGAAAAATTCAATGCCATAACCGGGATGTGAACCACAGATCTCCTGCTCTCCATGCGGTTGCTTTAACCCACTGAGCTACTGTGCCCAACATGCCGACATGACATTAAAGTCTCCAACTGACTCGTATGTTTCTCGCTAGACCACTAGGGGTACTCATATGTTATGAGACACGCACGTTTTGTGGCGACTTACTGTGCTGTAAGTACTTAAGTCCCAGGGTTCATAGTTAAACCACTGTGTTATTATTATTATTATTATTATTATTATTATTATCATCATCATCATCATCATCATCATCATCATCATCATCATCATCATCATCATCATCATCATCATCATCATCATCATCATCATCATCATCATCATCATCATCATCATCATCATCATCATCATCATCATCATCATCATCATCATCATCATCATCATCATCATCATCATCATCATCATCATCATCATCATCATCATCATCATCATCATCATCATCATCATCATCATCATCATCATTATTATTATTATTATTATTATTATTATTATTATTATTATTATTATTATTACATATATTATTGCGCATATTCCAAAATTTTACAATTTACAACTTTTGGCTACAAATATTTGTCTTTGCCTTGTTGCCACCTTGGCTTGCATGACACCCTGCTCTTCTGCTCTGCTAGCTAGCTCTTAACCTCCATAACTCCTTGATTACTTAGTCCCTTTCTGCCCCCCCCCCCATCTTCCTTTCTTATATTCTTTATATTTCTGGCCCATTTTCCTTTTACTTTCTGCAAGAACTCACCAATACTTCTGATCTTCTTTTCCTCTCTGCCCGTTAACATTTTTATAGCTACTATACTCTTCTCTACTTTCTCCCATTTTTCTTCCCAAGCCATTTTTCTCCATACTGCAACCTCCTCGCAGTCTGTTACTTAGTATTCTATGCCTTATTTTCCCCAGCACAATTCACAAATTCTCTTTTCCCTACCTCTTATCCCTCTTAGAAATATTATTCCTGTTCTCATCCTGCTAACCCTTCTCTCTCTTGTCTGTTGCAATATTCTACATATGCTTCTCGCCCCCTCTTTCTTTCTATTTGCTTGTAAAATTGTAATGATTTTTACTTTATAAACCTCCCATATTTCCTATATTTCTATATCTTCTATTCTGCATTTTAAAATGTTATTATTCTTTCTATTATTATTCCATTTCTTCTTGTCTTTCCTAATCCTACTAAAGCTACTTCCCTAAGTGCTGATCTTTGTAAGCCTAGTAGCTCTTTGCAAAACCTATTAAGGTAAGTTCATGGAAATAATCATTTCTTCCACACTGAGGTTTGAATGAGTAGAGCCAGACTGAAAAATTCAATGTCAAAACCGGTATTTGAACCACAGATTTCCCTGTCTCCGTGGGGTTGCTCTAAACCACTGAGCTACTATGGCCAACATGCCGAAATGACATTAAATTTTCCAACTGACTCGTATGTTTCCCGGTAGACCACTAGGGGTACTCATATGTTATGAGACACGCACGTTTTGTGGCGACTTACTGTGCTGTAAGTACTTAAGTCCCAGGGTTCATAGTTAAACCACTGTGTTATTCAGGTAAATTGATGGAAATAATCATTGCTTCCACACTAGTCCTGTGTAGGCTTAGGTTTGTGTGAGTAGAGCCAGACTGAAAAATTCAGTGCCATAACCGGTATCTGAACCACGGATCTCCCGGTCTCCATGCGGTTGCTCTAATCCACTGAGCTACTATGGCCAGAATGCCGATATGACTTTAATTCTCAAACTGACTCATATATTATTAAAATATATTCAAATATGGAAGTATTTTGTCTATATGGAATAATTATTGTGATGTCACTAATTCAGGTATTCCTTTTATTTCTTTGATTTGTTAATACTTTGACTTTTTTCTTCAATTCTGCTGTCACTCTTCACCGATACCTTAGAAAGAGGGAAGTGTGGAACTTCAAGGAACTAAGGACTGCATTTTGAATATATGACAACTACACCGTGGGGAGTAATCAACGGAACCAGTTCTGCCAAAGGTATGCCTTCCACTTTCCTCGTCAAGTGTACCAAAATCGTCTGGGTTAATTGCATTTAATAACAAAATATTACAATTCTCGCTTTACAGGCGTCACAAATTACAAACAACCTTTTGAGACTGACCTTGCTTTACCCCGTGCGACATCCGCCACACCGAGAAATAGGGCGGAGTTCAAGCCTATTTGAAAATCCAAATAAACAGTAGGTAAATTTGGTGTTTCAAGAATTACTCCCCTTACAAATTGTGGAATTATGACCCGGCAAATTTACGGTCAGAACAACCATTCTATAAAGTACTATCCCACGAGGCTTAAGTCCAAACCAAAGAGTAACTCACCTCCGCACGCCAGAAAAGCCGAGACAGGACTGCTTTGCCTCGTCTCTCGGTTGCACCCCACAGGACAGGCAAAGTGACGACCACGTGCCCTTGCGGGAAAAACAGGAAACAGAACAAATGAAGCGCGTCAAAAGTAAGTGCAATCAGCAAATGACAGTCAAGTATATTGTTTCCAACCCTGCTGTACCTATAGGGAAACATGTATGAATCGGTTTCTCGATTCACGTAAACAAGATAGAAAAAATTAGACATTTTTCGAAGTTACAAATAAATGATAGTGTAATAGAGTCTAATGCATCACATACTCTAAAATTTATGTAAGATCTTTCTTGAATCAAATTAGACGTCGCATTCTAAGCCGTGTCTATAATAGTAACATAAGTTTAACACATTGCAACTTATTGGAGTCTCAAGCCGTGTAGAAATGGCGAATATATTTTACGGAATTTGGATATGTGTTAATATTCCACCTTTTTCCTTAAAGTTAAGTATTTTAGAAATGATCATCGGTTGTCCGTAATTTAATTCAAGTCGGAGACTTCTCGACGCAGCAGTAAATTTTTAATCAGAACTTACCATATAGTTCTTTTGATTTATACAACCAAGAAAATGCTGTTGGGATATTGACATTTTGAATGAGTAGAGCCAGACTGAAAAACTCAATGCCAAAGCCGGGATTTGAACCACGGTGCGGTTTCTCTAACCAACTGAGCTACTATGTATGGCCAACATGCCGACATTACATTAAATTCTCCAACTGACTCATATTCAATTTATCAGTCTGACTTTACTAATCCAAACCTTATCCTACACACGGCTAGTGTGGAAGAAATGATTATTTCCATCAATTTACCTGAAAAACATGGTTTAACTATGCAGCCTGGGACTTAAGTACTTACAGCATCGTAAGTCGCTACAAAAGGTGCGTGTCTCATAGCATATGGGAACCGCTAGTGGTCTACCGGGAAACATACGAGTCAGTTGGAGACTGTAATGTTATGTCGGCATGTTGGCCATTGTAGCTCAGTTGGCTAGAGCAGCCGCACGGAGAGCGGGAGATCAGTGATTCAAATCCCGGCTATGGCATTGAAATTTTCAGTCTGACTTCACTCATTCAAACGTACCTCATTCTGGGCCTACACACGGCTAGTGTGGAAGAAATGATTATTTCCATCAATTCACATTTTATTTATAGTTACCTTAAAATGCAGTAAAAATAAAATGCAGCTGAATAAAACAAATTTGGCGTTAAAGAATTTTATTGTTGCAGGATTTTTAACTAAAGCCGTAGACAGAAAAATATTGAGAGGGTACTTAGCTGTGTAATATTAGATTTTAGTTCATAATTTCAATTTCAAGGTAGGGGCTTTCTTATTTTAGTTAATACTTTAATACGTATGAGTTTGTTTTACAAATATAGAAGTCTAAAAATGTGTTACTTCAATTGTTTTTATACATTATCGTAGCTGCATAGGTTACAACTAAACTCTCAGTTTCTTTTATGTTCTTCTAATATTATATTTCGAGAAAGAATTCCTGTGCCAACTTAAACTCTCTTTACAGTTTACACAGCCATAATTTATTTTAGGCAAAAGAGTACTTCTGCTGGAAGTTAAGAACTAGGTGAGAAATAAAATGTTTTATTGGTGGCTGCCTCGAGACGCGTGTGAATCTGTTATCAGCCAATGCTATTAATGTTTTAGGATCCTTTTCCTTAATAACACCTACCAACTTTATGTGGATAATATATCAACTTTTTATGACTATCGTGTTGCAAAGTCGGTGCCTCTTCCTGCAACTTTAGGGGCATTTTATCGCATTAAACCCTAGATACTTTTATAACCTTCTGTTAAAAGTGGCCTAAAAATCCCGAGCTTACTATTCCTTGGACAAAAACTTTCCAAAATTCCTCTACGTCTGAAAACAAAATATGACGTTTTATTATTTAATTACCATCTTTTACATTCAGTGTAGGCATGTTTAATACTAATTAATCACATTAATGGTTGACAAGAAGTAAATTCTGTTAGACACTATTCATTTATTGGTGTGCAAAATGCAGAAAAACATTACTTTCCTAGAAGTTACCTATAATAAGTACAGGGGATTGTTGCATTCCATCCAAACTTTCGACACCGACACGGCCCATTCTCAGACTCATCGGAACTGGGTGACTGATCTCAGTAAGTTTTCGTTCTATTGTAGGAAGTCTAGAAAATATGAAATTATTCTAATTTTACAAACAATAAAAAGAAACTGGGAACGAGAAGCATACGTTGATTACTTAAATAGGCAAGAGAGAGAAGGGCTAGCTTGGATGAGAACAGGAACAATATTTCTAAGAAGGGATTGGGAGTGGGATTGGGATTTCATTACACAGAGGATTCGGTACGTGTGCCACCATGCTGGGCCCATTGTTCCTATGCCCCCAAGTGGGGCACCTCCGGGAGGAAGGAAGAGGCGAAGGAGACAGAGGGCGGCCGACCCAAGGAGCCACGACAGTACAGAGGGCAGGGTCCCTACAGTTTACTTGGATAGAGACTTCCCCCGACAGGACAGGACAAAGAACTCGCTCCCCTACAGCGGTACAGCAACGAGCCCATTGCAGCCGAGCCCCAAAGGCCCTGGCTGGCGGTCCCGAAATGGTCCCAGCAGAGGAGCGGAGATCGGCAACCAACCTGCTGGAGGAGGAAGTAGTTTTCCGCAGAACACATCATCCCGTTATGCACCGCCGAGACTCCCGCCGACACTGCTGCCCTGAAAGAGACCACCAGATGAGAGATGGTATGAAATGATAATGGAGATGAAACGGAGGGACAGGAAATTCGGGGGATGTAATTAACCTAACCAGCATTCGCCTAGCGACGCGGGAAAACTCCCCAAAAGCCCGTGGGTCAGGTAGGTCGGCCACGGGAATCGAATCCCGGTCTCCCGAATGCAGCCACAGATGAAACCTCCTGAGACACCCCGCTCGGTCTAAGAGGGATAAGAGGTAGGAAAAGGGAATTTGTGAATTGTGTGTTGGAAAAGAAAATATAGAACACTATGTAAGAAATTGCGAGGAGGTTGCAATAGGGAGAAAAATGGTTTGGGAGGAGAAATGGGAGAAATTAGAGAAGATGATAGTAGATATAAAAATGTTAACAGGAAAGAAGAAAAAGAAGGTGAGAAGTATTGGCGAGTTCTTACAAAAGTTAAAAAAGGGGCAACAAATATAAATAACATAAGAAAGGAAGATGGGGGAAGGGACTAATTAAGTAACAATGAGACATGGAAGTTAAGAGCTACCTGGCAGAGCAGAAGACCATGGTGTCATGCAAGCCAACGTAGCAACAAGGTAGCCTAAAGTTGTAAATTGTAAACAATTATACAATTTTGGAATATACATAATATGGACAATTAATTAATTCACTCATACATTTACCCTGGCTATGAGTATCTCAGTGGGGAGACAACGTTATTTGCTGTCTCCGGCCAACGCATCAAGGAAAAAAGTGCTAATCTCAAAGATGTTATATAGAATAATGCTCCGGATAAACAAAAATTTGTTTAAAGTTGAATATTAGCTAAAATAATTAGATACCCATAACTTCACTGAACATCTACTGCTATCTTGATCGAATTAAATTCATTTCTGTTTAAGTGTGCGTACTTGTCTGTATACTTCAAACTGTATTATGCAGAGAATTAAATATGAATTCAACCTTGAACACTGATTTACATCAATTCAATTCTATTGTAGTTTGTTGTATTGGTGTTGCTGTAGTAAACGATGGAGCTGCACCAACACGTTTGATTAGAAATGTTCTGAATTAAGAAACTGTATGTAATATTGCAGTACAACATCAGCTAATTGTATATTAATGTTATAATGATTATATAATAAACTGTATATAAGGATCTAATGCTAATTTATACATATACATAGGATGCAATAAACTATATAACGTCAAAACGTGATACTGTCAAACCACGTCTCAATAGGTAAGCGGTAACACAGGTAGAGGAGATAGCAGCTGGTAATAATGACGACACAAATCTTGCCAACGTAATTTCTATGCTATTTCCTTGTTTTACTTTATTTTAACATACACCAAACTTAAAGGTTCTCCCAGCGAATTGATGTGATGTGATGTGTAGTGTTTAACGCCCGCTTTTACTACATACGGCACCGCAGGCGGTGACACTGATGGTACATGAGATGAAGATGGAGCACCGGTGGAATGAGATGGTGGGCGAAACCGGGGTCACGGAGAAAACCCGGCCCAGCGCCTTGTTGTCCTCTACAAATCTCACTTTGCGCTCTCCTGGGATCGAACCTGGGTCGCCGGCGAATTAGTGTTATGTTCACATTTGTTCTCCTATTTCGTGTAAATAAAGCACACATAAAACTTCATTTAAAAGGCGCATGTAAACTTATTAAGCGAAAAACCTTTTCTGCTTGTTTGCGATTTCTATTAACGGTAGCCGGAATTAAGCTTTGGCACGCAGATTTTTCGCGTATCAGATTTATTACATTTACACAAGAATATATCCATGGTGACGTGGGTTTTTGTAACACATTGGTTATTATGACTAACACGGCTGGCAACTGATGACTGAGAACTGATGACCGGCCTTTGACTGCAACTTTCCCTTGACTATATATAGATCTACCACGCGCTTAAGTTCGAAGCATTTTCCTAAGGTTTTTACCCTAAGTTTATGATATTTCTCTGCTGTACTATGTATCACGTACCCAGGACAAACAACAATATCCCTCGATTTATTACGAGGGGTGATCAGCAAA
>CM060952.1:173357099-173362099 GCA_030765055.1 Mantis religiosa
AAAATCCCATACGTGCCTCTGACAACAGGCTATAACATTTCGAAAGATTCGCGAACGCATGTATTAGAATAATTTTTTGCACGCGGACCGTTAGAGAAAGTGTCTCTGATGTTAGGTCCGAAACTGGAAATTCTCAACACTTATCTCAAGTGGGGATACTTAAAGGCCAATAGAAAATTGATGTTTGGTCATGAGATTTTGCAAACCCCGAGAAATATCTAGAGTGGGGGTAATTCAAGGGGATGGCGGAAACTACGTTTTGCTAGTAAGGGCACTTCGGTCCTGATTGCTGCGTAAGACGGACGCGTACTCGGCGCCGCCTAAGAACTATAATCCCGCGCTATGTACAGAGACCAAGCGTAAGGTTTAACAATCTCTCCAGTGAGAGTCAGCCCAACGAGTAATGTACTGTGAGGACGATAAGTATATCCAATCCGACTACGCAGTGCTGCTGCCTCCGTGCTTCTCATCGCAATATAGACGGCAAAGCTTGACTCAGCAACCACACCGACGACGACTTTACGGTGGCGAGCGTAGGAACCGAAGGACTACAATAAACTTCTATTGACCAGATTCGAGGTGTCATCATTAACCCACAACCTGTCAGGACGCACCCACTCCTGAAGTACACATGAGAGTCCTCATGCGGGAGCCTCATGTCACCTCGAACCTACTACAATCTCCCTTTTCTTAAACTCCTCACGTCACCGATCCTTAATTGTGAGGCGTCGAGCACAGGGGAGAGCTCGACGTGGTCCACAACGGGCTGGACCGCCTCACCTGTCATCAAAATTAAATGGTATTCCATACAATTATAGAAAGAGATATTAAGAAATACAGCAATTAGACGATGTGCATAGAACAAAGGAATAAATTGCAGCTGTTTGTGTGTGTGTGTGTGTGTGTGTGTGGTAAGTACACGAAGCTAAACAAAGGTTGACACTACTGGATTGTTTAGCAATTAATACCAGAAACAAGTTCCTCATATTCAGAATCACAGAGATTGTAAACTCCTGGTAGGCAAGCGCAGTTCATTTGGAAAAGCCAGTGATTCACCACCTATGCAAAGGTTCTAGGGAATGAGATGAGAGGCAAGCCGACTCATATAAATAAAGCCTTTTCAAGGGGGTTGATTTTATTGGAGAAAGGAGAACGGTATTTACGGTGTCATATCTTCTGATTGAAGCTCAGTCATCCGTGTTATGAGCTGAACTTTTCCTTCTCTATACCAGACGCAGAGGCTATTAATCTGCTCAAGTCATCCAACTAGCGTACGAGCATTAGGCCACCCTACGTTAACTACTCTTCCTATTGCTTAGGAGGTATTTCTCTTGTTTATCTTCTTTTTGTGCTGCCTTCATTTGCTTTCCTCATGCTGCACCCTTATACCGCCTCAGTGATCTTCCTTCTCTTCCGCTGATTATGGGAAAGTCGGTCAAGCCAATGCAGTACAGTAAGGGTCAAAATTTGTATTTCAATAGCATTAAAATAGTTTCACTGAAATAAGTTTCTTACATTAAGCTCAATTGCATAAAGTATTTTGTTGTATACGCCACCCTTGTTCTAATACCTAAACCTGTTTAATAATTCCTACCAATGTAACTTATTGGAGGAAATTTGAATTGCTAGAATCCTTAAGACAATGGAAAGCCGATCGTTATGAGGCACAGCGACAGCACCGAGTGGATGGCTCAGGTGAATTCGTTTGTGATCCGCATTCTGCATGCTTGGGTTCGATTACCGTGGCCAATCTACCTAACCCATGGGTTTTCTGCAAGTCTGCATGCAGTTAAAGTTGATGTTAGAGGAAGATTCGGAGTTTCTTTCAAACGTAATCATTGCTGATGAAACTTGGCTACATCATTTTGATCCTGAGAGCAAACAGAAAAGCTGAGTGTGGAAATCTCCTTCATCACCAACCCCGCAAAAATCAAAAGTGGTTGCTTCTGCTGGGAAACTTATGCCCATCTCATTCTTTATATTCATGGAATGGTTTATCAACATGTTGTACCTGCACACACATCAGTAACTGGAAAATACTGCAGGGATGTTCTGAAAACATTGCAATTCCATATCAGGCGCAAAAGACCACATTTCATTGAAGCAGGCGCGATGCTGCACCTCGATAATGCGCGGCCGCATATTGCCAATGTTGCTGCTGAATATCTTGCAAAAATCAATGTGACGTGTATCCCTCACCCTCGCTGTAGTCCGGATTTAGCCCAATATGACTTTTCTATTCCCTAACTTGAAGAAACGCCTTCATGGGAAGCACTATCCATCATCAGAAGCAGTGGTGAAGGTTGCGGAGGTAACTTTAAAGGATCTCTCAAAAAATGGTTTCCAGAATGTCTCTGAAGACTGGCAGAAACGCTAGGACAAATGCGTCGCATTCAGGGAAGACTAGTTTGAGAAGGACCATCAAAATTATGAGGATGAGTAAAGGTATCTTGTCAAAAAAGAATTGTGATCATTGTTTTTTGAACAGCCCTCGTACTTCTGCTGCATTCTACGACGTTATTCCGTGACTTTCCGCTGTCTGGTACCTCGGCTGCGTTCGGAACTTACTAAAGTGTGGGAGCAAAGTCTTATCTCTACCGAACTGGCTACTGGTGTCGGAGATTCAGGGTCGAATGGACAGGCTGAAAACTGGAATTATACTTCGAAGAAATGTAATAGACACATTTTATGTTTTGTTACTTCCCATTCATAGCTACCAGATACATCTGATGATGTCAATCAGCTGATGTCCTCGGCTTGCAGGCTCTTATAAGGAGAATGCCTTTAGCTGGCATTCCAAATTATTTCCCTCGCTGTTGGATTTCACTTCTACTTATTGCTCACACGCGGGATCTACGGGCCATTTTAGGAGCGATAAGCTAATCGCGATTAGCGTGGGTGGCGATCTGCCTTCAGATAGGCTGCCAAAATATCTGCTGAGGCCTGTTAGTTTTCCTCTTTACCAAACTTTCTGCAAAACACTCTAGTGCAACCTTGAACCCCAAACTTCTACAAAGGTCTTCTACCCTTAGGATCCGTGGACAATGATTTCTAGCAAATGAAGTCACAAAATCGAGAGAACGAGAACTTAAGCTTTGCCTGAAAGCCGTGAGCACTTCACATGTGTACATATATAAGAAAAATAATATACGCAATTAAACCATATAGAAGAGTTATTAGACATATAATAAATAGACTGTATAAACAGTTATGTGATAATTATTTTTGGGCTGTACGAAAGTTTCTATCTTACTTGGCACTGCATGGCAGGGAAAATGATGCTCTCTATAAACTACGTCCCTCGGTGGAGTACACAAAACCACATGCATCGCGTAGCTGCAAACATATCATCATTGTTAGCTTTAATTAAATACAATTAATGACTCATATTTAGCCCTTTTGATCTCTCTTACACTCATTTACGGTACGTACTTTGAATTCCATCTGAACATGTGTAGTTTCCCTTCTGCAAACCATTCATATATAAGCAATTCTTCTACGAAGATTATTCCGTGTGAAAACTTTTACTATATCGCTAAGTGGCTTAACTAAATGATTGGAGTGAGGAATTACATCACTGCATGTAGTTTTGCCTCTAGCATCACTGCTAAGATCATCGTCCTCATTAGGGAAAATATAATCACTCTTCACTGGGTCAAGGATCATGTAGGACTACAAGGGAATGAAAGAGCCGACTATCCCATCAAGATTGCTGCCAGCTACAGGACCACATTGATTTAACCGTGAGCAAACGGCTCTTAAAAGACAAGGATTTGGAATTCCACCTATACCAAATCCAATGATGCCTTCCACAATAAATTTTCATCCCCAACATATTTCTCAGACTGTCCTTATCTCTCTGACCCAATCTTATAACAATCATATGACCCAATTTCTTTCAAATATTGGCCGTTTTCAATCCTAGCTCCACAACATGAACATAGCCTCGTCATTATGTAGCTGCCTTGAAAAACCACTACAGATGGCCCGTGATCGATGACAGAATTCACCCTCTACTCAAGAGTTCGACTAGCTGTTCAGTTGCCAGTGGTTTTAATGACTCATTTCAACGCAGTGAAGGTTGCGGAATTCCTGAAGAGCATCCGCAGACTTGAATAAAATATATAACTTTTACAATAAATGTAAATATCACGTAAGATGTTTAGGAAGACACGGGTTGTAAATAATTTGTTTAAATAAAATAGGCAAATATTCAGTAATGCCGGCTACCACCCATGCAAAACATTCGTAGGCACCTTACCTAAGAGAACTTTATATTTAATATTTCTACAGGTAGAAGGGCATAACTTAACGGAAATCCACCATAAAATGAGCCATAGGTATAGTAAAGTAAAACCTTTTTGTTGAAAAGTAAGAGTAGCTTATGGGTTTAATCAATTTCTGTCAGTAAAATCATTCTCTTATTCCTATGAGCTTTGGTATCATTTTCTATTATTTTCTACGATATTCGGGATAAAAATGCACTAAATAATATTAAGAAATATTCATTCTGTAACATTTCGTATTTCTGTGTATAAGAAACAATTGCCCAAACGATACTCATTGTTTTGAAAAGGGGTCGCTATATGATGGTCCGGCATACTTTAAACAGTTGATATCGAGTTAGCTACGACCAAAACATCATCCGTATATATATACACCTAATACGTACATATATCATATGAGTCGCCCATAAACGCGATCCCTTGAGTGTTTTAACACGCCTAAAGAGTAAGAGGGATGTGGAAGTCGTTTGGTGAAGGCTGTGCAATGTTTCTTGAACACTGAAGTATGCAAATGAAAGCCTTGATGCGAGTCTCCATACTATATTGCAAAGCGAGAAGGCTTATCGGAAAAAAATCGTAACAAAGAGATGTTTACCTCAGCTTATAGCACATAAACGGTGAGTCCAGTGTATGTATTATCATGTCTTCTAGACAGCAACGTGCCATATATCGGCAGGCACGAGAAAACATATCATAAAGACACACGCAGCTTTC
>CM060952.1:173367099-173369993 GCA_030765055.1 Mantis religiosa
TGATGATGATGATGATGATGATGATGATGATGATGATGATGATGATGATGATGATGATGATGATGATGATGATGATGATGATGATGATGATGATGATGATGATGATGATGATGATGATGATGATGATGATGATGATGATAATAATAATAATAATAATAATAATAATAATAATAATAATAATAATAATAATAATAATAATAATAATAATAATAATAATAATAATAATAATAATAATAATAATAATAATAATAATAATAATATCTGAATTATTGTTAGACATGTTTATATTAGAATGATTATGTGAATAGCTAGAAATTTAGAGTATTTTCTACTGAATCTAATAGTTTTGAGGCAATGGATTTTATGTGAAAATTATAATATAAAAATACCCTTCCCAGAAACAAGATCATTATTACCTGTAATTACATTCAATTTTATTTAATAATATGGGTAATGAAATCAGATATCCGACATTAACTTGGTATTTTAAAGCTGTGTATGTACCCAATACTTTTAAGTTCAATATCAAAGGAATGAAATAGCTTAACTATCCCAGAGAAAAAATCTCTGAGGAAAAAACAGCGTCGTCTTCTGATTAAAAGTTTACGATGCATTCCAGGCAGTTTGTTTTACTATCTTAACAATCGCTGAGTAGAAAACTGCTGATCTCTGTTACGCCCATAAAATTTACCGTTTCAGCACAAGAATAGAAATAAAAAATTATTCGTGAATTCCTTTTACTGTCAGTCCTTATTGCATCTGCTTCTGCTAAATTTAACATTGTCGAAGAGACTGAAAGAAGAGAAAGCTCCCCCGATTAGTGATTTTCGCTTTATAAGACGTTTCTATTTACTTCAATTATCCGTTTAGCAAGTGAATTGCCTCAGGGAAAAACAACAGCTGTAAGATTCAAGATCAGTAATAACAAGAATATGAAATGTCTACAATTACTGTACCAATAAACACCGATTAGGTTTATGTGTTGGATAGCTTGGTTTTTTCTGTTTTATTTTTAAGTCGTATGCTAAATTTCGCACAAGAATAATAGGGCTGGACGGTAGGGTTTGTCAAATTTTGTAAATGACTAACTTAAAAAAATTATGGAGTACTGTGTCTAAGCTAGGCTTTGCTGTCATTAAGATGTGGCGTGTAAATTCGTCTCAATAAATTTATTCTTTGAAAGATTATTCTAACAGGAATGTCTGTCCTCCGCAATTAAGATTTAGCTAACAGATTGTTGCAGTAGTAGGTCTACGCGAATGTAGTTATACTTACTCAAGTATTAAATGTTTTTTTTTTTTTTTTTTTATTTTATGATATCCTGGCATATCGTCGGGAGACGACCAGCTTGGCAATATGCAACAGTTACTGGGGTCGGAGAATTGAGGAGGCCTTGGCAATTTCCTCTGAAAGGAGCACGCTTAATCGTGATGCTGGATTTCAGTTCAGCTCATCTTGGAAACCGGGCTTAAAATGGAAATCCGTCGATTTAAGAAGCAAACAAACATAAATACAGCTTGATAATCAAGTTAAGTGGTTACGTTTCTTTGACACAATTTTCTATACTCACGCCATCTCCTGACCTGGCATTTAGTTGACTGAAAACAGTCTTTTGTTCAGTAATGCGAATTTTGATAGTGCTTTTTCTTTGTTTATATTGATGTTATATCCACTGTTTCATTTGAGGTTATAACATTTCATAAATATCCTGAGGTTGGGAGCGATTCATACTCCCGAAACGTCGATATCTAATCGTGTTTTCACATGGCTTGTTGCCCGAGAAGAAAGTGAGCATACTGGTCGCCAGGAAAGCTTCCGGTCTTATTTTAATCTACAAATCCTTCTGAAAATCTTTATGATTAAATATGTATGCGCCAAAATATACAGTACTGGAAATTATGCTTCTCATATTGTCATTACCTTACGTATCGAGATGGCAGTGTTCAAAATGTGCTCCATTGCGCTGTAGGCAGTGTTCACGATGGCAGATTTTCCCACATATTCCGGAAAGCAGCTTGCTGCAGAGTGCCGAAGAACGAGATGTAATGCAGACACAGTTTCAGGTGGATTTGGACAAATGAAAGTTTACTCTTTCAACATTCCGCACACATAAGCGTCAGGTGGTGTGAGATTGGGGGTGGTGGTTAGGGGAACTCCCGCGGGAAACTACTCTTCTGGAAAGGGTTCTTGTAGCATAACCATGGACTGTCGAGCGGTGTGGCACATCTGTGTGTTTTTGGCACGACTAAACCTTCTTAGATCCTGAATAAATGGCCTGATCACCATGTTCCTATAGAGTTCCTGGTTAGCAATAATAAGAGGTGCACCATCTTATTTCTCTATGAAATAGGAACCTATGACACCATTTCCTGATACTGCACACTAAATTGTTACATGCACAGTATGTAGCGGTTTCTGGACTATAGTGTCTGTCCTCTCGAAGCCAAGAAAGCGAGTTGTTTGGCGATTGATAAAACCGTCCATGTGAATGTGATTTCCGTCGGGAAACCACACGTTGAGCAAGAAATATGGATCCTCATACACCATGGCACAATATTCTATACTGGCATGCATATGTCCTGCGTCTATGTCCTAAACCACCTATGCCTTTAACCATCGTCGAAGTGATGCATTATTGATGTTTAATTTCATGAATGAACGCCAAAGACTTCAGTTTGGAGACTGCAAGACCTGATTGACGAGACGTCTATGATTTACATTATGG
Organism: Mantis religiosa; assembly: GCA_030765055.1. Lineage (NCBI taxonomy): Eukaryota > Metazoa > Arthropoda > Insecta > Mantodea > Mantidae > Mantis > Mantis religiosa. The sequence continues at coordinate 173,369,825 of CM060952.1, forward strand.
ACACAGTTACTGACCCTTGCGTTGACATAATACACGTAATTGTTTAACAGACAACATAACTGTGTTGCTAGGTGATGGCTTATTGAAGTGTTTATGAAATTGTTCCACCACTAACTTTAAACTCGCCCTGCCTTGATAATGGTTTCCGTACAAGCGACAATAATACACC
>CM060952.1:173370993-173430993 GCA_030765055.1 Mantis religiosa
AGAAGAAGAAGAAGAAGAAGAAGAAGAAGAAGAAGAAGAAGAAGAAGAAGAAGAAGAAGAAGAAGAAGAAGAAGAAGAAGAAGAAGAAGAAGAAGAAGAAGAAGAAGAAGAAGAAGAAGAAGAAGAAGAAGAAGAAGAAGAAGAAGAAAGAAGAAGAAGAAGAAGAAGAAGAAGAAGAAGAAGAAGAAGAAGAAGAAGAAGAAGAAGAAGAAGAAGAAGAAGAAGAAGAAGAAGAAGAAGAAGAAGAAGAAGAAGAAGAAGAAGAAGCATTTTTGAAAAGTAATTGCTGCCGGCCATAATACTTGGGTGACCTACGTGAATGTTGGGAGAAAACGGCAGTCAATCCGCTTCTCCAAGCAAGCCAAAGAAAGGCCGTCAAAATTTGTCTGCAAAGAAAGTCATGGTTACGACTGTTTAGAATGCCAAGGGCATCTTACTCCTTGATTTTATGGAACATGGGTTGACTGTCAATTCTGAAGCCTACTGTAAAACGAAAAAACAAAGGTAGGGCAATTCAAAACAAGCGTCATGGTCTTCTGATACCTGGTGTTGTGGATAAAGTCATACTGAAAAATTCAATGTCATGGCCGGGATTTGACCACGGATCTTCCAGACTCCGTTTGGTCACTTTTAATCATTGAGCTACCATGGCCAACGTGCCGTCATGGCATTAAATTCTCCAACTGACTGGTATGTTTCCCAGTAAACCACTAGGGGCTATCATACACAATGAGATGCGCACATTTTTGTGGTGACTTACTAACTCTGTAAGTACCTAAGTCCAAGGCTTTATAGTTATCACTATTAGGTTAAATGATGGAAATTAGTCGTAGTTCTACAATTGCTGGATGTAGGCTAAGATTTGGATGGAGATAGACCGAAAAATTCAATGCCATGGCATCTACGAGAACTCCTAGTGGTTTACGGGTAAACTTACAAGTCATTTGCAGAATTGAATGTCATGACGGCACGTTGACTATGGTAGCTTAAACGTTACACACGGCCAGTGTGCAGAAACGATTAAATTTCCATCTTGTCGTTTCTGCATGACAACGCTCGCCAAATAATCTTTTGGTCAGTTTCAAATGGGAAGTTTTTTGACCATCCCCCTTCAGCTCGGATTTGGCTCCCAGCGATTTTCATCTGTTCCCATGCATGAAACAGAGGCTTGCATCTCAGCGCTTCACCCAATGACGAAATAACATTTTGGCTGTGTTTACAGGTATTCAGATGTAAAGGGTACATCAAAGATTGTTAAAAGGCATGACAAGTGCTTGAATTTGCTTGAGGAATATGTTGATATTGAAGATGATAGAAAAATAAGCTTTCAAATATTGCAGAAGCTGTATACAATAATAATATTATACACATTTGAGGCTATGTAAAAGTTATGTATTACATTTCTTAAAGTAGCAACGCCATTTATATGAATCCTATAAGCACTGTGGGTTTCATCTTATCAAAATAATAATTTTTAAGTCAAACAGCATTTTCTACTGAGGTGCACAAAAAATTCTTAACACTATTTTGCTATATAGTGTTTATATAGTTTCAAGCTAAGATGCGTCTATAAAAGTATGTGCAAGTATTTGAACATTTTTGTGTAATACTGTAAACCTTAATAAAAATTATATACAGTAATGGTACTTGTAAGCTTGGAAATGGAAAATAAAATGTGCAGGAAGTAACTGAAGCCTATAAATGTTGGGATGTGTTTATATAAAAACATCGCCATCTCTAATCAGACACTATACAATTCATAGGATTTTAAGTATCTTTCTGAACTGTCGAAAAGCTTATTAATAGGGAAAAAATATTTATTGAGTGAGTGTGGTCCCAAACTTACAAAGTTTAAAAAAAATAAGTTAATAACTCGAAAATCGGTAGTCCTTAAAAAGTCATCTATAAAAAACATTTGCACATTGCGCAATCAGTACATAACTTAAACTTAACATTACCTTTAATAATTTATAATATTTTCCCTATCACCACCCCAAACCACGCATACAATCAAACAATAGCTGCTATATTATTATGGTCCTGTAAATTCCATCTGAAATTACTTTTTTGTTGGTGCGTTAAAGGCAAACTCAAATATTGCAAAGAAGACATATACAGTGGGTTCCTTTAACCAAATCCAGGGGAAGGCAGGCTGTGGTGGTGTAACATCAGCTCTGTCAGCTGTAACCGCCAAATATGCTCCTGAACGAAAGGCAGGTTAGCGTGTGACGTCACCGCACTGATTTCTGCTGCCCAAGAGCTGTTGGGTTTCCGACAGCGTGGGAAAGACAGGAAACGCATCGGGTATTAATAATATTTACGACTTACATCTAGGGTGTTGTAACATTAATGCCGACTGCTTTAATTGCATAATTGGTCACCGTTTAAAGACAAATACATTTTGGTTGTGTGATGTGAGAAAATATATAAAACTTCAACCCGTAGTTTATGTGAAGATCAGACATGTTATAAAGTAAATAAGATAAAACATAAAGTAATTTTCTCTGTAAATTGGAGGAGCCCCACTCATAACAAAATTACGTGGACATTTTCCGACACTTCCTGTCTCGTTTTTCTTTAACTAGTTTATCAATGTCAAGACATCATCTCTGGGAAATTTGTAATAAAAGGCTGCATGTTAGATTGTGATACGACAAGGTACTTCGGGATTCTGACTTAGCTAATTTCATAACAGAAAAAGAAATTGTTCGCACACATATGTCGAGCCAAACATACACAATGTCGGTGCGGCAAGTGAATACAACCTGGGAAATCTGGTTTTGGGTCATTCTTATAAAAATCGGCCAAGTCTTTCTTGTATGTATATTTGTCCTTCAATAAATCGACACAATATAAGTTTAACAGTTCCATTAGGTACGTAGCAGCTACATTATTGTCATCGAGTATGCTACACCTGACTGAACCCTCAGATTCACACACACCCACGCGCGCGCGCGCACACACACACACACACACACAGCATTTTGCGAGCTGAGGAACATCCCGAAGGGGATTAAGTCATAAGCTTCACCACGTATTGACGGGGTGTGGATGTTGCAGGATGTCAGGTGAAAATTATGCAGGGGGAAGGCAAGGAGATAGCATGTTGCTCCTCGACGACTGAGAAATCGGGTGCTACGGCCGTCGTGCACCGCTGGTGGATAAGTTAATCAACTAGGAAACGCAGAAATTTAAGTATCCAGACAAAAATCTTGGGTGATTTTAATTTTGTTTAGGTAGGAATGGTTATCTTATGGTTACCGGTAGTGTCCGCAAGCCATGCGGGGTAACCGGTATCGCTTTAAGCGACGTTCGCGTGGTACATAGTCCCCAAGAGATCCAACTAGGGCGCTCTGATGTTGAGATAATTTCTCGTAAAATTTGGAGGCCCGGCGCCTAATTTTACCCGCCACATAACGAAGGGATGAAGCCTCTTGAACCTTCTGCATACAGAATAAATAATCCGATGACATTTATTCTGTACACGCTGGAGCCGTAGCAGATTTGAGCCTGCGACCATACCCCAGACTTCACACGCGTAGAGCACGACAGGGAGGACTAGTGCCTGAAACAGGCGCAACTTCAGGGGAACAGACATCACAAACCACCACACAGGGTATAGAGACACCGAGACACCGCACGACCGATGCGATAGCTCCCGGATGTGATCCCGAAAAGTTAGTCCCTTATCCAGCATGACTCCCAAGTATTTGATTGAATTCTCCCACCTAATCCTTTGCCTAAAGTAGGTGAATGTGGGGAAATTGGCGGGAAAGTGACGCTTGGTGAAGAGGACCGCTTGGCTTTTCTCCGTGTTGATGGCCAATCACCAAAGCGTGCAACATTCTTGGAGGAGGCTGGTGTATCGTTGTATAGGGTTGAAGGTCCTGCGTGGATTTCTGTTTGTAGAAAATAACAGCACGTCATCGGCATAATGTGCTATATTGGCGTGCTGTTCAGTGGGAAGGCCAGCCACATAAACGCTATAGAGCGTCTGGGATAACACAGAAGGAACCTCAGATTCTGTACTAAAAGCGCCATTTATATAGGCAACTTGGTGCTACACGGCTCTTGCCTGACGTCACAGGCACTGCAGGCCTCGCTCCCGGCTGAAATACGTAACAGCTCTCGAAGCTGTCTTCGTTTTACCTAATCTATATACCATAAAATACTCTTCACTTTTCAATTTTTAAACTTGTTTTAATGTCTTTTATCTGATAAATAGAACACATTTTCAGCTTTATTTTAATAACCTGTGAAGTATCTTCTTTGGAATTTTGTATGTTAGGGAACCATATTTAAAATAAATACAAAACAAGAAGAAATGCAACAGCGAAGGTGTCAATGCCTTTAACATATACTTTTTCCTTCACGCAACATTGTACAGTTCACCATTTTCATGAACTGCTCTATTTCTACTTTTTATTAATTTACTGTTAAAGCAAAATAGCTATGTATAAGTAGAAACTACCATACTACTCGTTAGTTCCTGCAGGGCTAGTAATATGTAATAGCAAGGTTAGCAAAAGTTCATTTTCAGTATTTGGACATTTCTAAGCAATTTTCATATCTAATTTTCCACTTAAGTTCAACAGAAGTATTATGGGAATTAATACTTATGGTTACCCGGGGTACTCTGCTGTAGCCTTGTTCATACGCGCCTAGATTCCAAGGGGAATTGTAGTTTAATCACTTCCTGGTTTATATGAATATTTTTGTTAATTATATATGCTGTGTGATATACAGGATGTCTCTAAAGTCACTATCCATTTCAATGAAAACGCAATATTCAGTTTCTTTTCTGTTCAGATACTGGTTTCTTAGTGAAAGATGTTCAGCACAGAAGAACGGGCTGTCATTGTTAGTGCACGGGTACGCGGATTGTCATATGAAAACGCCAGAGCGGAATTTACCCGTAAATTCCACAAACCAGTCCCATCAAGGGCACACATTCTTCTGCTTGTGAACAAATTTAAGCGTACCAGCAGTGTGATGAGACACGTCCTGGACGACCACACATCTTGGTAGAAGCAGTGCAGCAGGTTCAAATTGCCAGTGATACGTATCCGAAGGTATCAATTCGACGCCTTAGTAGGGAACTGAACATCCCTCGCAACACAGTGTGGAAAATTCTACGTTTCAGTCTACGAAAACGTCCGTATCACATTAAAGTTCTGCACCGTCTCGAGGAAGAGGATTTTGCCTGTCGTAGGGCAATGTGTTATGACCTCCTGGAATGTGTAGAGAATGAGAAATTAATGGAAAACATTTTATTCTCCGATGAAGCCACTTTCCATGTTCGTGAGAAAGTGCACAGACACAACAGCCGAATATGGGAATATGAAGAACCACATGAGGTGTCGGAGTGGGAACGTGATACATCGGAAGTCAATGTTTTGTTGCGTATGACAAACGCAAAACTGTATGGCCCATTTATGTTTGCCGAAAGTTCAATAACAGGTAACATCTACCTCAACATGTTAGAACTGCTCCTTGAACCGCAGCTTCAAGAGGATGGCATACTGGATACAGTTGTTTTTCAGCAAGATGGTGCGCCTCCACATTTTGCAAACATCGTTCGTGATTACCTCAACAGAACCTCTCTAGGGAGATGGATAAGCAGAGGTTCACCTCGGCTGTGGGCTTCCCGTTCACCGGACCTTACTCCTTTAGACTCTTTTTCATGGGGGTATATCAAATCTGAAGTGTACACTAGCGAAATGAATGATCTGCCTGAGTTACGGAATCCTATCAAGGAAGTAGCAGGTCAAATTATAGTTGACATGTTGCAGTCTACATTTCGTTCCACTACTGAAAGATAGCGTATGTGTTTTGAGCTAGATGGAGGTCATGTAGAAGGGCACTATAAAATGTGTAACACTTCAAAATAATATTGATTTTTCAATTACTGTCTTCCTTCATTGAAATGGGTAGTGGCTTTAGAGATACCCTGTATATTGCATAACAACGGCAGGTTTGTTGTTTTAGTTTCGCGACTGAATCGCGAGTACTGTTACGTTGAATTTATACAAATGTTCCATGGTGTTATCGTTACTTATAAATTTATACTTTCAGATTTTATATACCAATTTAAACAGATTAGATGTTTGTTTACAAAATATAGGTACATATAAGTAAAATAAAAGCAAATTTATAAAAAAGGGGTTTGTCATGAAAAGAAATCAGAGTAAATCGCTGCTTCCTATAACATACATTTCTAATAACAGAACAATTAGCCAATCTGTTTTTTTTTTTTCCTCCAAATTTAAGTCCACTTGATTAGCATTTGTCAGGACAATTTAAAACAACTGTTTTAATGACGGCTTACATGAATGACGGTGCTGTTGGATTACCTGATATTTATATTTTTATCATCTTTGCACAATCAGAATGCTGCCACATTTATACTTTTTCAGTAGGCAAGTCACACCTCTTAAATATTTGTAGAACGTTAGACAAGAGAAGTCGATTACAAAAAGCAAATCCTAACTAATGGAATCGGCAAGGCTACCAAAATAAATTCAAGCAATGAAGTTAATGAGTGTAAAATCTAGGACAAATTTAATTGAAATTGGGAACATTTTTGGTAAAGTAAGGGATAAATGGTTGAGGAAGATAAGTACGAAGTCTGTTCAATAAAGAATGATCATAATTTCTTTACGGTCATATTTTTTGACACTAAAATTAAATATTGTTATGTTTTGTTAGCTTAATGTGAAACAAACACGCCTTAGTAGTTTCATTGTTGGTACTCCTGTTTCCCACCTGTGAGAACTTGGTAAGTTCAGACATGTTCAGTATCGCCTACCGCTGCAATGGAGGTAACATGCAGTTAAAGTTGATGTTAGAGGAAGATCCGGAGTTTCTTTCAAACGTAATCACTGCTGATGAAACTTGGTTACATCATTTTGATCCTGAGAGCAAATAGCAAAGCTCAATGTGGAAATCTCCTTCGTCACCAACCCCCAAAAATAAAAGTGGTTGCTTCTGTTGGCAAAGTTATGGTCTTTGATATTCATGAAATGGTTTATCAGCATGTTGTACCTGCACACACATTAGTAGCCCGCTTCGGTAGCGTAGATGTTAGCATGTCTGCCTCACGTTCAAGAGGTCCGGAGTTCGCTTATCGGTCAGGGTAGGTTACCTGAATAAGGTTTTTCCGGGGTTTCCCCTATCCTAAAAGGCGAATGTCAGGTAACTCTAAGCTCCATGGACCCTGGGATAATTCGAGCATCATTTCACCAATTTCATTCATCGTCCGAGATGACATCACGCTGGAGGAAGTAAATTACAAAAAAAAAAAAAAAAAAAAAAAAAAATTAATAAATAAATAGTAACTGGACAATACTACAGGGATGTCCTGAAAACATAGAAAGTCCATATTAGGCGCAATAAACCACAGTAGGCTGGATGCTGCACCACGATATTGCGCAGCCACATATTGCCAATGTTGTTGCTGAATATCTTGCAAAAATCAATATGAAGTGCATCCCTCATCCTCTCTATAGTACGCATTTAGCCCCATGTGACTTTTATCTAATCCCTAAGTTGAAGAAACGTCTTCGTGGATGGCATTATCCATCATCGGAAGAGTAGTGAAGGCTGCAGGGGCAATTTTGAAGGATCTCTCAAAAATGATTTCCAGCATGTCTTTGAAGACTGGCAGAAGCACTGGGACAAGTGCAACGCATTCAGGGGAGATTATTTTGAGAAGGACCATCAAAATTAGGAGGATCAGTAAAGGTACGTTGTCAAAATATGTGATCGTTTATTATTGAACAGCCCTCGTAAATATTGCGAAAATGTAGATTAAGTTATTTTAGATAAGTTGCCAATAGGGACGCATCAGCTCGACAGCCTCAGTGTTGCAGCCTCTTGGGCCCAAGGGTAACCAGCAACTCAGTCTAGCAATAAGTATGAAAATGTACAGTGACTTGTAATTTAAATGTAAATAAAGATTACTTACTTGCTAAAAAGTTAAAGGAGAAGGTCCTATTGGAGTCATATATCAGGTATTTTGGTTTTAGTACAGCGTATGTAATTTTGTTACAAGGAACATTGCGAATACTAACGAATTTTGCTTGTCATTTTTAGTGCAAATTGTATTTTGAAGCTTACTGTATCAAAAATCAGTATTTTGTATAAACCAAACGTTTATGATAATTTGAAACTGAAAGTTTTACAGCAGCCATCTTGTTAGGCAAGTTGTGCTGATGAAATGGTATGCCGCACGGCAGGAGCGCTCTGCGCCTGTAGTGTACAGATCCCAAAACTTTCCTTAGCATCTTTACGGCTTTTAAGATGTACGACGACTTTTACGACCACTGCAAAGGGTAATTACTTACTGCAACGCGCTGTAATATTAAATAGGGAACAGTAATAGCGCCACATTGGTTATAACTCAACTGATGTTTGATATATAGCAACATAAGCAGTGACAGTTTAGCTTAAGAAGGCGTTCCGAGTGAAGCAATCAATAACACTCATTTCATTTACATACATGAAAATGTTATTTTTCTTGTATCCCAGTAAAGAAAGCGGTTCTACCAAACTTAGAACTTCATTGTGGAGATTTTCAGCTGCTAACGGGAAAAAATAGCCTTTGATCAGTCACATCAACATTTGTTGCAGATAATAAAGTAAAATACTTAGAAATAATTTTATACTGTCTTCCACGAATAAATCAGATATAAATGTACAGTATTCTACCAAAAAATCCAATAACAAACTTCTGTTATAAATGCACGTTTTGCCACCCTAAATCCAAAAATAAAAACATTAAAAGGGCCTTTGTGTACTTTGTGTTTATGTTCAACATTCTCTAAGGACGTAACATGAGAAGTTTTAAGAATCTCCCTCTCTTAACGGGATGCAGCACCGAAAACCCCAAATCCAGCAATTTTCAACCAATCTTGCTGAAAATTTTACCACTTATTTCTGATACATAGTGGACACAGAGTTCAAAATTTGGTTTTCATATCTTCAATAGTTTTTGAGTAATTAATTTGTGAACTTCAATATTTGGGCAAAATTCAAACCGCTCCACGTGATGAAAATTTTAAAAAATTTAATTCTTTTTACTTCTAAAAATATTCAGATGGTCATGAAGAAAAGATCTATCGTATAAATTTATTATACTGATTTTATTTCCAGAGGAAAAAAATAGATATGGAGCAAACAAAAAAGCCAAAAAATGATTAAACCTCTTACTTTTTATATCAATAACTTTAAAAATATAATGAATATTAAAAATTCATAAGATAGAAACCTTTGTTTTCTTTCTAAGAACATGTGTTGAAAATTTTAGAGGAACTGAATCAAAACTGCATTGTGTGGAACACTTTTAATGACAAAAAATGTTGAAAAACTCTATAACTCAGTAAATCAAATTTTAAAAACCAAAACATTTTCCTTCTCAGCTGCATGCTTTGAAGCAGACTAAAACCCTCCAGATTGGTAAGTTGGACCCTCCTGACTCTTCCTTCTCTCTTCTGCTGCAGTGTTCTTCAATTTCAGTTTCTTTCTGGATGTTTTAGAAGTTACTTTCACAGAAATTGCTGAATGAAGTAAGCGTAATTGGTCCTTCCCTTGGCTAATTTTTAGAGATGCTGGTGAAATCTGTGTCCATTATGTCTGACTGCAGCTTGAGTGAGGTAGAACAACCAAAATTCAATTCACTGATGGTTGATGTCACAGCAACCTGAAATCTCCTCTTTGACACGAATATTTCTTTTGGGCAATTTTGCCATGTCATGTTATGTACACCTTCATTTGCATTTTGTGTCTTACCCAATGTATATCTCCTTAGGATTTCATCTGATACCAGCCTTTGGTACACAGCTATTAATTTTCTTGTCACATCAGGCCTCAAGTATGTTCCCATTGTTGTGTTATGTTTAGGTGTTTCTTTTCGTGTATTTTTTGGGCTATTCATGATCCTAACTATGTACACAGTTAACAAGAAGTTAGTTGTTTCAAATAATATTTTACCTATAACCTATATAATAGTCATATGCACGTTTTGATGTATAAAATACCTTTATAAATGTTAAATGGCAGACTAAAACTCATCATTTATATATAAACAGTATGTAGTTTAGCGAGAAACACAAGAAAATCACGACCAAGTTAGAAACTCACACAAAAGCAAAATATAAACATTACCCTTTGCTTTCAATGTTTGCAGCCAGTGTTTTGTTTCCATAGTGCCACATATTGTAAGAAATAACCATCATACCACCACACAAAATTCCACCAGAAACTTTGCCCGATAATTTCAAATGTATTAATTTAGTTCATTCAATAGAACTCAAGTGACAGAATTATGTGAATCCAAGGGCTGGCTTGCAGGTGCGCACGGGCATTTAAATTGTCATGTGAGGGTATTTAAATGCTTGAAACTCATAAATTTAGTTGGATTATGATACTATAAGTTTCCAAGTATTTTATTTGCTTAAAAACAAAAATATTATTTTTCCCATATTTTTAGCCTATTTCAGTGCTGCATTCCCTTAAAGCATTAATAATTTGCTACCTGTAATTTTTTTACTTTCTCAAACATGGCTCTAAAGGTTTTAGGTATTATAACTTTAATATATATACACTGCAAATTAAAAGGTTAGTCTTTATATTTCTTAGAATAGCCTGAAGAGCCTTATTTAAAATATTTTTAATTGGTACAGCCAGACTGAAAAATTCAATGCCATAACCGGGATGTGAACCACAGATCTCCTGCTATCCATGCGGTTGCTTTAACCCACTGAGCTACTGTGGCCAACATGCCGACATGACATTGAAGTCTCCAACTGACTCGTATGTTTCTCGCTAGACCACTAGGGGTTATCATATGCTATGAGACACGCACGTTTTGTGGCGACTTACTATACTGTAAGTACTTAAGTCCCAGGCTTCATAGTTAAACCATGGTTTTCAGGTAAATTGATGGGAATAGTCATTTCTTCCACACCAGCCGTGTGTAGGCTAAGGTTAGAGTGAGTAGAGCCAGACTGAAAAATTCAATTCCATAGCCGGGAATTGAAGCACGGATTCCCCGCTCTTCGTATGGTTGCTCTAACCAACTGAGCTACTACGGCCAACATTAAATTCTCCAACTGACCTATATGTTTTCCGGTAGAGTACTAAAGGTTCTCATATGCTATGAGACTTACACCTTTTGTGGCGACTTACTATGCTGTAAGTACTAAAGTCCTAGGGTTCATAGTTAAACCACTGTGTTATTATATATATATATATATATATATATATATATATATATATATATATTATTGCGCATATTCCAAAATTTTACAATTTACAACTTTTGGCTACATTTATTTGTCTTTACCTTGTTACTACCTTGGCTTGCATGATACCCTGGTCTTCTGCTCTGCTAGGTAGCTCTTAACCTCCATAACTCCTTGATTACTTAGTCCCTTTCTCCCCCCCCCCCGCCCCCCCATCTTCCTTTCTTATATTCTTTACATTTCTGGCCCATTTTCCTTTTACTTTCTGCAAGAACTCACCAATACTTCTTATCTTCTTTTCCTCCCTGCCCATTAACATTTTTATAGCTGCTATCCTCTTCTCTACTTTCTCCCATTTTTATTCCCAAACCTCTTTTCTCCATACTGCAACCTCCTCGCCTTATGTTACATAGTGTTCTATGCCTTCTTTTTCCCCACACAATTCACTAATTCTCTTTTCCCTACCTCTTATCCCTCTTAGAAATTTTATTCTTGTTTTCATCCAGGCTAACCCTTCTCTCTCTTGTCTATTGCAGGAATCTACATATGCTTCTCGTCCCCTATTTCTATTTATTTGCTTGTAAAATTGTAATGATTTCATATTTTCTAGAGTTCCCATATTTCCTGTCTTTCTACATTTTATATTCTGCATTTTACTAATTTACCCACATCGCATGTATTCATTTCCTATAATCTCCATATATCTCCCATTCCTATATTTCCATGATTCCTCCTATCTCTGTTCACCAACTATTTGAGTTCTCTAATCTTTTTTGATGTCTCATGCATAATTTCATAATTTCCCCTTATTCTTTGGCTAAACACCGACACGAAAATGTTATTATTCTTTCCATTATTATTCCATTTCCTCCTGTCTTTCCTAATTCTACTAAAGCTACTTCCCTAGGTGCTGATCTTGGTAAGCCTAGTAGCGCTTTGCAAAACCTACTAAGGTAAGTTCATGGAAATAATCATTTCTTCCACACTGAGGTTTGAATGAGAAGAGCCAGACTGAAAAATTCAATGCCAAAACCGGTATTTTAACCACAGATCTCCCTCTCTCCGTGGGGTTGCTCTAAACCACTGAGCTACTATGGCCAACATGCCGAAATTACATTAAATTCTCCAACTGACTCGTATGTTTCCCGGTAGACCACTAGGGGTTCTCGTATGCTGTGAGACATACCCCTTTTGTGGCGATTTACTATGCTGTAAGTACTTAAGTCCCAGGCTTCATAGTTAAACCTCTATGTTATTCAGGAAAATTGATGGAGATAATAATTTATTCCACACTAGACGTGTGTAGGCTTAGGTTTGACTGAAAAATTCAATGCCATAACCGGTATCTGAACCACGGATCTCCCGGTCTCCATTCGGTTGCTCTAACCCACTCAGATACTATGGCCAGAATGCCGATGACATTAAATTCTCAAATTCACTCATATTATTAAAATATATTCAAATATCGAAGTATTTTGTCTATATGTAATAATTATTGGGATGTCACTAATTCAGGTATTCCTATTATTCCTTTGATTTTTTAATACTTTGTTTTCTTCAATGCTGTTGTCGCTTTTCGCTGATACCTTAGAAAGAGGGGAGTGCGGAACTTCAAGGAACTAAGGACTCCATTTTGAATATATGACAACTGCACCGTGGGGCTGAGGTACAGTTATAATGAGGGATTCAAGTGATACGTTTTTTTTTTTTTTTTTTTTTTTTTTGTAATTTACGTCCTCAAAGGTTAAGTCATATAGGACGGTGAATGAATTGGATGAAATGATGCTCAAATGATCCCGGGGTACTTGGAGCTTAGAGTTACCCGACATTCGTCTTGAAGGATAAGGGAAAGCCCCGGAAAAACCTTACCCAGATAACTCACCCTGACCGAGATACGAACTAGGGACCTCTTGAACGTGAGGCAGACATGTTCAAGTGAGGACCAATGTGTTTGGGAGTAATGAACAGAAACAATTCTGGCAAAGGTATGCCTTCCACTTTCCTCGTCAAGTACACCACAATCGTGTGGGTTAATTGCATTTAATAGCAAAATATTATAATTCTCGCTTTACAGACGTCAGAAATTATAAACATCCTTTTGATACCACCATTGCTTTACCCCGTGCGACATCCGCCACACCAAGAATAGGGCGGAGTTCAGGCCTATTTGAACACCTAGATATTCAGTAGATAAATTTGTGTTTCGAGAATTACTCCTCTAACAAGCTGTGGAAGTATGACCCAGGCAAATTTACGGTCAGAACAACCATTCTATAAAGTACTATCCCACGAGGCTTAAGTCCAAACCAAAGAATAACTCATCTCCGCACGCCAGGAAAGCCGAGACACGACTGCTTTGCATCGTCTCTCGGTTGCACCCCACGGGACAGGCAAAGCGACGACCACGTGCCCTTGCGGGAAAAACAGGAAACAGAACAAATGAAGCGCGTCAAAAGAACGTGCAATCAACACAGGACTGTCAAGTATACTGCTTCCAACCCTGCTGTGCCTATAGGCAAACGTATGAAACGGTTTCTCGATTCACGTAAACAAGATAGAAAAAATTAGACATTTTCGCAGATACAAATAAATGATAGTATAATGGTGACTAATGCAACACGTCCTCTAAAATTTTTGTGAGATCTTCCGTAAATGAAATTAGACGTCGTATTCTAAGCTGTGTCAATAATATTAGCATATATTAACATATAGCCACTTATTGGGGTCTCAAACTGTGTAGCAATGACAAACATATTTTGCGGAACCTAGATATGTGTTAATTTTTCATCCTTTTCTTTAAGGTTAAGTATTTTACAAATGATCTTTGGTTGTCCGTAATTTAATTCAAGTCGGAGATTTCTCGACGCAGTCAACTTTTAATCAGAGCTTACCTAACAGTACTTTTGATTTGTTCCGCCAAGAAAATACTGTTGGGATATTAACATTTTGAATGAGTAGAGCCAGACTGAAAAACTCAAAGCCAAAGCCGGGATTTGAACCACGGTGCGGTTTCTCTAACCAACTGAGCTACTATGTATGGCCAACATGCCGACATTACATTAAATTGGAAATTAATTATTCTTTCACACTGGCCGTGTGTAGGCTAAATTTCGGAAACGTAGAGTCAGACTGAAAAATTCAATGCCATAGCCGGGATTTGAACCACGGATCTTCTGGTTTCCGTCCAGCAGCACTACCATTGTGCTACTATGGCCAACGTGCCGATATGACATTAAATTCTCCAACTGACTCGTATTTTCCCGGTAAACCACTTAGGAGTTCTCATAAACACATGAGACAACTACCTTAATGGCGACTTACTATGCTGTAAGTACTTTAAGGCCCGGGCTTCATATAGTAAATCACTATTAGGTTAATTAATGGAAATTAATTATTCTTTCACACTGGCCGTGTGTAGGCTAAATTGCGGAAACGTAGAGTCAGACTTACATTAAATTCTCCAACTGACTCATATTCAATTTATCAGTCTGACTTTACTAATCCAAACCTTATCCTACACACGGCTAGTGTGGAAGAAATGATTATTTCCATCAATTTACCTGAAAAACATGGTTTAACTATGCAGCCTGGGACTTAAGTACTTACAGCATAGTAAGTCGCTACAAAAGGTGCGTGTCTCATAGCATATGAGAACCGCTAGTGGTCTACCGGGAAACATACGAGTCAGTTGGAGACTGTAATGTTATGTCGGCATGTTGGCCATTGTAGCTCAGTTGGCTAGAGCAGCCGCACGGAGAGCGGGAGATCAGTGATTCAAATCCCGGCTATGGCATTGAAATTTTCAGTCTGACTTCACTCATTCAAACGTACCTCATTCTGGGCCTACACACGGCTAGTGTGGAAGAAATGATTATTTCCATCAATTCACATTTTATTTATAGTTACCTTAAAATGCAGTAAAAATAAAATGCAGCTGAATAAAACAAATTTGGCGTTAAAGAATTTTATTGTTGCAGGATTTTTAACTAAAGCCGTAGACAGAAAAATATTGAGAGGGTACTTAGCTGTGTAATATTAGATTTTAGTTCATAATTTCAATTTCAAGGTAGGGGCTTTCTTATTTTAGTTAATACTTTAATACGTATGAGTTTGTTTTACAAAAACAGAAGTCTAAATATGTGTTACTTCAATTGTGTTTTTATACATTATCGTAGCTGCATATGTTATAACTAAACTCTCAGTTTCTTTTATGCTCTTCTAATATTAGATTTCGAAAGAGAATTCCTGTTCCAACTTAAACTCACTTTACAGTTTACACTGCCATAATTTATTTTAGGCAAAAGAGTACTTTTGCTGGAAGTTAAGAACTAGGTGAGAAATAAAATATTTTATTGGTGGCTGTCTCGAGACGCGTGTGAATCTGTTATCAGCCAATGCTATTAATGTTTTAGGATCCTTTTCCTTAATAACACCTACCAACTTTATGTGGATAATATATCAACTTTTTATGACTATCGTGTTGCAAAGTCGGTGCCTCTTCCTGCAACTTTAGGGGCATTTTATCGCATTAAACCCTAGATACTTTTATAACCTTCTGTTAAAAGTGGCCTAAAAATCCCGAGCTTACTATTCCTTGGACAAAACCTTTCCAAAATTCCTCTACGTCTGAAAACAAAATATGACATTTTATTATTTAATTACCATCTTTGACATTCAGTGTAGGCATGTTTAATAGTAATTAATCACATTAATGGTTGACAAAAAGTAAATTCAGTTAGACACTATTCATTTATTGGTGTGCAAAATGTAGAAAAACATTACTTTCCTAGAAGTTACCTATAATAAGTACAGGGAATTGTTGCATTCCATCCAAACTTTCCACACCGACTCGGCCCATTCTCAGACTCATCGGAACTGGGTGGCTGATCCCAGTAAGTTTTCATTCTATTGTAGGAAGTCTAGAAAATATGAAATCATTCCAATTTTACAAACAATAAAAAGAAACTGGGAACAAGAAGCATACATTGATTACTGAAATAGGCAAGAGAGAGAAGGGCTAGCTTGGATGAGAACAGGAACAATATTCCTAAGAGGGGATTGGAATTGGGATTTCATTACGGCGGGGATTCGGTACGTAGGTCAGCATGCTGGGCTCATTGTTCCTATGACCCCAAGTGGGGCACCCCCGGGAGGAAGGAAGAGGCGAAGGAGACAGAGGTCGGCCGACCCAAGGAGCTACGACATTACAGAGGGCAGGGTTCCTACAGTTTACTTGGATAGAGACTTCCCCCGACAGGACAGGACAAAGAACTCGCTCCCCCACAGCGGGAGAGCAACGAGCCCAGCAACCGAGCACCAAAGGTCCCTGGCTAGCGGTCCCGAAATGGTCCCGGCAGAGGAGCGGAGACCGGCAACCGACCTGCTGGAGGAGGAAGTAGTTTTCCACAGAGCATATCATCCTGCCATGCACCGCCGAGACACTCGCCGACACTGCTACGCTGAAAGGGACCACCAGATGAGAGATAATATGAAATGATAATTGAGATGAAATGGAGGGACAGGAAATTCGGGGAATGTAATTAACCTAACCAACATTCTCCTTGCGACCCGGGAAAACCCCGAAAAAACCATGGTACAGGTAGGTCGGCCACAAGGAGCGAACCCGGGTCTTACGAATGCGGCCACAGACGAAACTGCCTGAGCCATCCCATCCGGTCTAAGAGGGATAAGAGGAAGGGAAAAGAGAATTTGTGAATTGTGTTCGGAAAAAAATATAGAACACTATGTAAGAGATTGCGAGGAGGTTGCAATATGGAAAAAAAAAGGGTTTGGGAGGAGAAATGGGAGAAAGTAGAGAAGAGGATAGTAGCTATAGAAATATTAACAGGAAAGGAGAAAAAGGTGAGAAGTATTGGCGAGTTCTTACAAAAGTTTAAAAAAAGGGCAAGAAATGTAAATAATATAAGAAAGGAAGATGGGGGGAAGGGACTAATTAAGTAACAATAAGACATGGAGGTTAAGATCTACCTGGCAGAGCAGAAGACCATGGTGTCATGTAAGCCAAGGTAGCAGCAAGATAGCCTTATTGCAAACAGTTATAACATTTTAATATGCATAATATGGATAATTAATTAATTAATTCACTCATTCATTTACCCTGGCTATGAGTATCTCAGTGGAGAGACAAGGCTATTTGCTGTCTCCGGCCATCGTATCAAGGAAAAAAGTGCTATCTCAAAGGCGTTATTGTATAGAGTAATGTTCAGGATAAACAAAAATTTGTTTAAAGCTGAATATTAGCTAAAAAATTAGAAACCCATAACTTCACTGAACCTCTACTGCTATCTTGATCGCATTACATTCATTTCTGGTTAAGTGTGCGTATTTGTTTATACCTCGAACTGTATTATGCAGAGAATTAAATATGAATTCAACCTTGAGCACTGATTTACATCAGTTCAATTCTTTTGCAGTTTGTTTTATTGGTGTTGCTGTAGTAAACGATGGAACTACACCGACAGGTTTGATTAGAAATGTTCTGAATTAAGAAACTGTATGTAATATTGCAGTACAACATTAGCTAATTGTATATTAATGTTATAATTATTATATAATAAACTGTATATAGGGATCTAATGCTAATTTATACATATACATAGGATGCAATAAACTATATAACGTCAAAACGTGATACTGTCAAACCACGTCTCAATAGGTAAGCGGTAACGCAGGTCGAGGAGATAGCAGCTGGTAATAATGACGACACAAATCTTGCCAACGTAACTTCTATGCTATTTCCTTGTTTTACTTTCTTTTAATATACACCAAACTGAAATGTGCTCCCAGCGAATTGATGTGATGTGATGTGTAGTGTTTAACGCCCGCTTTTACTACATACGGCACCGCAGGCGGTGACACTGATGGTACATGAGATGAAGATGGAGCACCGGTGGAATGAGATGGCGGGGGAAACCGGAGGTCCCGGAGAAAACCCGCCCCAGCGCCGTGTTGTCCACTACAAATCTCACTTTGCGGTCTCCTGGGATCGAACCTGGGTCGCCGGCGAATTAGTGTTATGTTCACATTTGTTATCCTATTTCGTGTAATTAAATCACACTTATAAAACTTCATTTAAAAGGCGGATTTAAACTTATTAAACGAAAAACCCTTTCTGCTTGTTTGCGATTTCTATTAACTGTAGCCGGAATTAAGCTTTAGCACGCAGACTTTTCGCGTATCAGATTTATTACATTTACACGAGAATATATCCATGGTGACGTGTGTTTTTGTAACACCTGTTGGTTATTAGGACTAACACGACTGGCAACTGGTGACTGAGAACTGGTAACTGGACTTTGACTGCAGCTTTTCATTGACTATATACAGATCCACCACGCGCCTAAGTTCGAAGCATTTTTCCTAATATTTCCACTAGGTTTGTGATATTTCACTGATGTACTATGTATCACATACCCAGGACACACAACAATGTCCCTATATATAATACGAGGGCTGATTAATAAAGACTGAGACTGATCTTTTCCTGTAGCTTCCCTGATAGTTTCGTATCTGTAACATAAACATTTAAAAAGAGCGGGTTTTTATGTATAATGTCAGAAGGCGGAAACACTCTCGTATTGGTAGTAATGCTCTATTTTGTAGACCCTACGTGCATTTCGCATACTAGACAGTAGAGGTGACGCGAGAGGAGCAGTACAACGTAATCAAATTCTGTTTTCGTTTAAACTATAAAGCCACCAAAACTTATGAAAAACTGAAGCAAACGTACAGTGAAGATGCACTACCTCATGCAAAAGTTTTTAGGTGGTTCAAGGACTTCAAACAAGGCCAACTTGTCAGTGTTAAGCAAGGTGGGACTAGTGTTTCGGCTTCTGCTGTGACTGAAATCAACATCAACAGCTACTGTGATTGTCCGAGAGGATTTCCGTATAACATTACGTAACCTCAGTAAAGTGTTGAGAATTTAATATGTCAGTGTGTTTACAATTATGCACAACTATCTCCATATGATCCGAGTTTGTGCTAGTTGGGTGCCACGTCTGTTGACTCCCGAACAAAAGGCTGTGCGAATGGCGACAAGCCGTGAGGTGCTGCGTCTCTTTGCTGATGGAGGGAATGCACTTTTTAAATCGATTATCAACGGTGATGAGTCATAGCTGCATCATTATAATCCTGAAGGAAAATAAGCCAGCACAGTGTGGAAATCGCCAGGTTCTCCAACACCAAAAAAGGCAAAAGTTGTTCCATCTGTAGGGAAAGTGATAGTAATCACATTTTTTGACTGTAATGGAATGATTTACCAGCTCGCAGTTCCCCCTCACACTGCTGTTACAGCAGCATACTACACATCAGTATTGGCTACACTGAGAAAGCACATTGCAAAGAAACGACTAGAGCTTTCTCGGTCTGTGTGGCGACTTCATAATGCCAATGCACGGTCTCACGTCGCAAATAAAGTCATGCAGTTTCTAGCTCGATTCAACATTACCTGTGTACCACATCCACTTTATAGCCCCGATCTTCCTCCCTGTAACTTTTATTTTATTCCCACCATTAAAGGCAAAACTTTTGGCTATTCGATTTGAGAATTCTGAACCAGTGCTCAAGAAAAGTGAGTCGATTCTCAGGGACCTGACAAAGAATGGTCTGCAGCACGTGTTCAAGGACTGGCAGAGACGCTTTAAAAGTGAATCGAAGTAGTAAGGGACTACTTTGAAAAAGAAGTAAACATTGATATGCAGTAATAAACATCTGTGAAAAATAAATCGGTCTCAATCTTTGTTGATCAGACCTCGCACAGACGCTGCTTTAACTTTCGAACATTTTAACGTAGGTGAATGTTTTATGCCTATAAAATTTCAATTTTGCAAATTGCGTCACTGAAATATTACGTACATACGCAAATGTGATCCATGTAATGAATTAAAACTCAAATTTATTTCAGACGTGAAATGATGTCTCAGAGCTGATCTCTATTGCTGATTGTTAGTTGCAGGAGCAACTTACTGTGAAGTGGCCACCACAGTTGGTGAAAGTCTGTAAGAGAGTGGTTCTGTGAGCATCGAGAAGCTACGTGAGATAATGTAAGCACAGAGGCATATGCTACCATCAGCGGTATAAAATTCCTTATGAATCAGTCTGAACAGTGATCAAAGTGAAATTAAATATGATGACACTCTGTGACACAGTGGTGTCATTTTGTCGTAATAATCAAACATTCGAAATAAGTGTAGAGGAAACCTCTGTTCTCCTGTGCAGAGCTTCTGTGATATCTAAAGCGGTAGAACATACCCAAAGAATAATTGTGTGTGTGAGTGTGTGTGTGTGTGTGTGTGTGTGTGTGAGTGTGTGTGTGTGTGTGTGTGTGTGTGTGTGTGTGTGTGTCAGTTTATTGGTTTGGTCCTAGAGGCCAGTACCATGCAATAAGTAATATACATAATGTTTTTATAGTAAGTGTTAACAGCTGTAAATCCTGTTCAACCACTTACTGTAAATATCAACAGCTTCCTTTAGAGTTACAAATGCTTTATTTTGTATTATCAAACACATAAAATAAAATGATCTACTCATTGTATAAGCCATTTAGTTTTGGTTAATATATCTACAATTCTTTGATGTTGTTTCCTGTGCTGTTTATCATTTGATGCTTCCATCCTCAACCTAACTAACATTAACTTCCCTCTAAAAGATATAAGTTGCATATGTCCACCAGCTTATTTGCCATCACGGACTGCCATAACGGAATTTGGGAACATGTTAAATACTCATGGGCAATAATTAAGCAATAGATTATTTTAGCTTTTTCATAAGCCAACAAATTCATATTAGTAGCAAGCTACCACGGAGTATGCCAGTATGTTTACAAACAGCTATAGCACGCGACACGGGTGTGACCTATACCTGCGAACTACGACACGGTGGGGCACGCGTCGTTATTCCTGTCACTGCCTAATCCACACTCATTCTGGAGCATCTTCATGCGGCTCTGTTGGCGGTAAAAGCTATCTATATGTGTCACATAGAAACTGAGAAACTACCTCTATATGTTTCTTTCGGTGTCGTTTTGAAACATTCCGTAGAATGAGATATAAAAGCTAAAGCTATTAGATGAAGTCCATAGAACAAAGGAATAAATCATAGTTGTTTGTATATGTCGCAAATACACGAGGCTAAAAATAATAAATTAACACTACCAGATAATTTAGCAATTACACTGTACCAAAAACAAGATCCTCGTATTCAGAATCACAGAGAATGTAACTCCTGGTAGGCAAGCGAAGTTCATTTGGAAAAGCCAGTGACTCACCACCTATGCAAAGGTTCTAGAGTATGAGATGAGAGGCAAGCCGACTCATATAAATAAAGCCTTTTCAAGGGGGTTGATTTTATTGGAGAAAGGAGAACGGTATTTACGGTGTCATATCTTCTGATTGAAGCTCAGTCATCCGTGTTATGAGCTGAACTTTTGCTTCTCTATACCAGACGCAGAGGCTATTAATCTGCTCAAGTCATCCAACTAGCGTACGAGCATTAGGCAATCCCACGTTAACTACGCTTCCTATTGCTTAGGAAGTATTGCTCTTGTTTATCTTCTTTTTGTGCTGCCTTCATTTGCTTTCCTCATGCTGCACCCTTATACCGCCTCAGTGATCTTCCTTCTCTTCCGCTGATTATGGGAAAGTCGGTCAAGCCAATGCAGTACAGTAAGAGTCAAAATTTGTATTTCAATAACATTAAAATAGTTTCTCTGAAATCAGTTTCTTCCATTAACCTCAATTGCATAAATTATTTTGTTTTATGCGCCTCCCTTGTTCCAATACCTAAACCAATTTAGTTATTCCTACCAATGTAACTTATTGAGGCAATTTCAATTGCTACAATCCTTAAGACAATGGATAGCCGATCACCGAGTGGACGGCTCAGGTGATTTCGTTTGTGATCCGCATTAGCATGTCCGGGTTGGATCACCGTGGCCGACCTACCTGACCCATGGGTTTTCTCTAGGGTTTTCCCGGGTCTACGAGCGAATGCAGGGTAGGCTAAAACCTAAATTTGGAGCAACGTGTGCAGGATCCTGCACCCTGGTCATCTGCGGGGTACCACGTGACCTACCTTGCAGATTCGTCCTCTCCGCCGCGAAGCAGATGTGGCCCTCTGCCTGGAGAGCCAACAGGATTTTTACGCTTGCATCTAGCCGACCACTTGGAGCAGGATGCTTGCTGCCTTGAGGACGGGGCTGTCCTTGTTAGGGCGCTGCCTCAGAATCGAGGCAAGCAAATTAGAGCGTCACGTCCCGTGCCGGCGATGCTGTGACTACGGCCACTGCGCCTCCGCGTGTACAGCTTCTCCAAGATGTCACTACTGTGGGTCACGGTGCCACATCACCGAGTGCAGGAGTCACGATCTACGGCACCGACGCAGATACTGTGCAACCTGCAATGGCATAGGCTATTTCACAGGTCAGCCACAGTGTCCACGGTACCCCAGACCGAGATATCCAACACATGGCAACACAGCGACGACCTGGAAAGATATACCTCGCACACCAACTACATCAGCAGCAGCACCTACCACCCTTCCTCAAGAAGGCCTGAGGGAAGTCCTTCAGTAACTTCGAAGGGAGGTGGAGAACATCGGAGCCCGGCTCACCTCTCTAGAAAACTCCATCACAGCTACGCATTCCTCCAGAGAAGAAATCCATGACCTCCACTCGGAAGTGCTCAACATTGCACCACGCCTTGGACAACTTGAAGGGACAGTCACCGCAAGCACCACAGGACGCCACTCAGAGCAGACAGACCAACTTAGAAAGATAACAGCAATCGCCCAACGCTCTGTAGACAACACATCTGAACTTCAAACCCGGCTAGATCTGGCACAACATCTACTGCAACTCCACAATAGTGACATTTCATCATCTGTGAAGCGAAAGCTGTCACGGCTGGAGGAGAGTAACACCATCACCGGCGCCAAACTAGACCAGCTTCTACAACTGCTCCACGGCCTGGTTGAGCATCACCTGCAAGTCAACACAGAACTTCGTACTGTCTCCCTTCGTGAACGCGCAAGGAGACACTATGCTCCCAATCCCCAACAATAAAGTCCACTAATCATCCCCAATATAAGGTACGCATAGTCCCCTTCGTGCCATGCTCAGGACTTCGGTCATGGTCATGGCCAAGAAATTTAACTCTTACGCGCTCCCTCACATTGTGCGGCAGCATCTAAATATACGCAAATATCGGAGGTGCTAATGCGGGACTCCACAACCGGCAGGAGATAACTGCCATCCCTTACGCCTTTCCTACGTTACAACAAATACTGTTTTTGTTATTAAAGTAAAAAATCTAAAACCTAACCAACACAGACATAGAAAACGAGATTTCAGACATCCTAGATAATCTGATTCACTGACACTGATACACTCTTCATGTGAGGGACCTCCAAGACATAGCTACCTTTGAAGACTTGAGCAGCCAAGGCGGATCCGAGGGGGAAAAGGGCCCCCCTCAAGTGATACACTCCCCGCAACTGCGCCGTCTCCGTCGAGAATGCTGCTGCAGCGAAGTGTGGACACTATGATGACTTTGCGCGAATATGGACAGGAACTACAAGAACGGACACGCCCAGCATAGATCATTACCGCTTCAACCACCTAACCACCCAACTACCTGCATGATAAAACCATATAAACATTAGAAAATGCACTTAACTTAACGCTAACTAGTGCACGCATTACTCTGTGCATGAACACCTTAGCTGCCCCTGGCTGTACTCACGACTGGCTCATGGCTATAACCCGGGATCCCATCCTTTGACTCGCTCTCATGCAATCATGCCAGCATAATACATTACGGGACTAACCGGGGTGCTAATGCGGGACCCGACTAACTCACGCACTAACATATTAACTCTCCCAGCATATTAGGACCCTAACTGCAAGAGGGAGGTGATGAGCGCACGGCTCTGCATGCCGGACGATCGCCACCGGGGGCGGCGGGTGTGGGGCAGCTCTTAAAACACTAATCACATCCCCGAGTTTCCAGTTACTCTATGTCATCTCCATTATTTTATATCATCGCTAGTCTGGTGGTCTCTTTCAGGTCAAAAGTGGCGGTGGGGTATCTGGGCTTGGCGTCGCATGGCAGGATGATATGCCCCTTGTAAAAAAATCTCCCTCCACCGATAGGACGGTCTCCGGTTTCTGAACCCTGTCTGGTGAGGCCGTTTGCTAACCACACTAGGATGGGATACAGGTTGTACTGGCGTCCTGGGGAATTTCTAAATTATCAATTGTAAACATCCTGCCCTCTGCATTGTTGTGGCTCCTTGGGATGAATACTGTCTCTTCCTGCCTTCCAGGGGTGCCCTACTTGGGGCATAGACCAAGTATGGACCTCGGTGTCGAATCCCCTTCACCACGTGGTCCAGCCCAGTGCAGTAGCAGCGGCTGCGGTTAAAGGATCTGCGTTAAAAAATGGCGAGGACCGAAGCAAAGCAAGGGTGTGATGGTTCGTAGGGATGATGTCAGAGTTTCATTTGATTGCAGTTCGTGATTTTTATTTCGATTAAAAACACAAAATAACTACAATGATGTTTATTTAATTCAAACATAACACAACAAAGGTACAATGCTACATATCATACAGTAAAATATAATGTTTACACAAATATCTATAATTGTTATCGAGCATATGACTCGCACTGCATGTAGATTCAAACCGGGGGGCCGCCTTCCTAACCGATGGGTCTCGAAGCGAATGCTGGAAAGGTTCCATTCATCGACAGAATTTACCCTCCCTCCATATCACCTGACTTCTTTTCATTTCATTCTTCTTCTGCTTCCCCCTTACAGGGCTATAATGTTTCGACAGATGTCTTGGCACAACATGGAAGAGAAAAATTATGCTCTCTGTAAACTCCGTCCCTGGGTGGAGTACACAAAACCACATGAATCGCGTAGCAACGAACATTGGTAGCTTTAATTAAACACAATGAATGACTAATATTTAATCCCTTTGATCTCTTTTACACTTATTTAGGTAAGTGGAATAAGTATTTTGAGTTCCATTTAAACATATCTGGTTTCCATTTTGCAAAGTATTCATACATATAAGCAATTCTTCTTTCAGGATTATTCTTTATAAAATTTTACTACATGGCTAAGCGACTTAACTAAGTGATAGGAGTGGGGAATCACATCACTGCCCGTAATTCTGCCTCTAGCATTGCTGCATTCATCATCGTCCTCAATAGGGAAAATGGAATCACTCTTCACTGGGTCAAGGATCATGTAGAACTACAAGGGAATGAAGGAGCCGACTTTCCCGTCAAGATTGCTGCCAGATACAGGACCACACTACTGAAATCCATTCCTTTAGCACTGGGCAAACAGCTCTTAGACCACGATTTAGAATTCCACCTATAACAATTCAATGTTGCCTTCTACACCAAACTTTTGATCCACTATATATTTCTGAGACAGTCCTTATCTCTCTGGCCCAATCACAAAATAGCTCAATTTCTTTCAAATGTTGGCCGTGTCCAATCCTACCTCTACAAAATGAACATAGCTTCGTCATTATGTAGCTGCCCTGAGAAACCTCCACAGACGGCCCAAGAGGTCCCGAGTTCGAATCTCGGTCATGGCGGGTGACCTGGATAAGTTTTTTCCGGAGTTCTCCCTTATCCTGAAAGACGAATGACAGGTAACTCTAAGCTCCATGGACCCTGGGCTCATTTGAGCATCATTTAACCCTTTTCATTCATCGTCCGATATGACCTAACGTGGAGGACGTAAAAAAAAAGGAAGAAAGAAAGACGGCCCACATCTGAAGACAGAATTTACCCTGTACTCAAAAAATCGATCAGCTGTGTTAAGTTTAGTCACCAATGGTTTTAATGACTCATTCCAACACAGAGAAGGACACGGAATTTCTGAAGAGCATCTTCCGCAAACTTGAATAAAATATACGAGGGCTGTTCAATAAAGAAGGATCTTTTTTTTGACAACGTAATTTTGATAGTCCTTCTTAAAATAGGCTCCCCTGAATGCGATGCACTTCTCCCAGCGTTTCTGCCAGTCTTCAAAGACATGCTGGAAACCATTTTTGAGAGATCTTTCAAAATCGCCTCCGCAGCCTTCACAACTGCTTCTGATAATGGAGAATGCTTCCCAAGAAGGCATTACTTCAAGTTAGGGAATAGAAAAAAGTCACATGGGGCTAAGTCCGGACTATAGGGAGGGTAAAGGATTCACGTTGATTTTTGCAAGAAATTCAGCAACAACATTGGCAATATGCGACCGCGCACTATCGTGGTGCAGCATCCAGCCTGCTTCATGGAAATGTGGTCTTTTGCGGCATTGATTCTTTGCAGAATGAAGATCTTCATTACCCGTAGGTACATTCAATTTCTTTTTAATAATATGCGTAACCTTAAGTTGGCATTTTAAATGCTATGCAAGTACCCAACACTTCTAAGTTTAATGTTAAAGGATTGAAATAGCTTAACTATCCCAGAATAAAAATATCTCCGAGAGAAAAACAGAGTCATCCTCTGATTAAAAGTTTACGATGCATTCCAGGCAGTTTGTTTTACTATCTTAACAATCGCTGAGTAGAAAACTGCTGATCTCTGTTACGCCCATAAAATTTGCCGTTTCAGCACAAGAATGGAAATAAAAAATTATTCGTGAAATCCTTTTACTGTCAGTCCTTATTGCATCTGCTTCTGCTAAATTTAACATTGTCGAAGAGACTGAAAGAAGAGAAAGCTCCTCCGATTAGTGATTTCTGCTTTTTAAGACGTTTCTATTTACTTCAATCATCCGTTTAACAAGTGAATTGCCTCAGTGAAAAACGACAGCTTTAAGATTCAAGATCAGTAAAAACAAGGGTATGAAATGTGTACAAATACTGTACCAATAAACACCGGTTAGGTTTATGTGTTGGACATCTTGTTTCTTTCTGTTTTATTTTTAAGTCGTATGCTTAAATTTCGCACAAAAGTAATAGAGCTGGACGGTAGTGTTTGTCAAATTTTGGACTAACTTAAATCAAAATTATGGAGTACTCTGTCTAAGCTAGACTTTGTTTTCATTAAGCCGTGTTTTGTAAAATGGTCTCAATATATTTATTCTTTGAAAGCTTATCCTAACAGGAAAATCTACCCTGCGCAAGTAAGATTTAGCTAACCGATTGTCGCAGTAGTAGGTCTACGCGAATGTAGTTATACCTACTCAGGTATTAAATGCTTTATATTTTTTTTATTTTATGATATCCTGGCATAAACTAAATCATGAACCGAACTATTAAAGTCCTATATCTTCACTTTTCATATCAAAGAATATAATCTATAGATCCTTTTGAAAATCTTTATGATAAATACATATGCGCCAAAATATACAGTACTGGAAATTATGTTGCTCCTATTGTCATTACCTTACTTATCAAGATGACAGTGTAAATGTTCAAAATATGCTCCATTGCTATGTATGCAGTGCTCATAATGGTAGATTTTCCAACATGCAGACACCGTTTTGGGTGGATTTGCACAATTAAAAACTTCATCCCTTAAAATTCCGCACACATAAGCATCAGGTGGTGTGAGAGCGGGGGAATGCGGTGGGTAGGGGAACTCAGTCCCGCGGGAAATTACTCGTTCTGGAAAGGTTTCTTGTAGCATAGCCATAGACTGTTGAGCGTTATGGCAGCTTTACCCGTCTTGTTGGAACCACTGTCTATTCATCTGCAGGTTCTTGGCACGACAGAACCTTAGATTATGAATAAATGGCCCAATCACCATGTTTCTATAGAGTTCCTGGTTAGCAATAAGAGGTGCACCATCATTTTTCTTGGACCTAGCACACCGTTTACTTTACACTGCACACCAAATCGTCACACGCACACTATGTAGCGGTTTCTGAATTATAGTGTCTGGTCTCTCGAAACCAAGAAAGCGAGTTCTTTGGCAATTCATAAAACCGTCCAAGTGAATGTGACTTTCGTCGGAGAACCACACGTTGAGCAAGAAATTTCGATCAATCACCATGGCACAATATTCTACCTTGACATGCCTATCGTCCTCCGTCAGTCATTGACCAACATGTATTGGGTACGAAAATCCATCTCTGTCTTTAAACAATCGTCGAAGTGACGTATTGTTGATGTTTACTTTCAGAGATATTCGCCGAAGACTTCGCCTTGAAGACTGCAAAATGTGATTGACAACACGTCCATGATTTTCATTTTGGACACAGTTGCTGACCTAACAGACTTCCCTTGCGTTGACACAATACACTACACGTACGACGAAATTGTTTAACAGACAGCATAACTGTGTTGCTAGGTGCTGACTTTTTGAAATGTTTACGATATTGTTCTGCCACTAACTTTAAACTCGATCGGCCTTGATAATCGTTTCCGTACGTGCGAAAATAATACTCCACTATAAATTCTTTTTCCTCCTTCGCGAAACCCATAATCACTTCCAATCACAGAGCCCAACGTTCGTTACACAACTAACTATGCATCATGGTGATGTGACAACACGCAGATTCTCAGGCTTGCGCATGCGCATTGCCCGAAAATGACCACTGTATATTTTGGCACATACCTTATCTCAAAAATTTAAAGAAGGTTTACACAGTGAAAGAATTTTATCTGCAAAAATTTAAGAAAAGAAGAAACTAAAATAAAATCAAGCTTTAAAATTTATATAATCCTTTGTTCTTTAAATACACCTGTGCACGTCCATTGAAATGTTACGTTTGGCCAAAAGAACATCAAAATCAGGTTCTATAGCTCCTGAAGATACTTTGTGTATAAAACACACACCTGTGATTTTAGTTACACTTTTTCAAATCTCAAATGATGCAGCCAAATAAGGTGTAAAAATTTGCGGAATGTTGTGACTTTGTGGGTTCGTGAAATTAAAAGTCCAATTGCACAAACTCAAAATGTTCTTTATTGCCACCGAATTACAGTTGAAACGCTTGCCGATTACACAGAATTACGTAGCGCACACAATTACAATTTGTCAGTTCGTCTGTCACAGGTCCACTCTACACTCACAATTACGTACGACTCCTCTGATGCCCGTACGCAGTCTTCCGGTCCGTTCACTCACTGGGCACTCCTCACGGCTGCTCGCCAAGAACTCACTGACTCGTCCACTGCAGTACTTATATAGGGAAGATCGCCGTTTCTGGAAGTCTCACGGTTCAGTGAATCTTCCTGAGTGTTCCAGACGTCAGGGAGGGGGAAGGAGATGGCTAGTGACGTTTTTCCAACCATTCCCCTCGTTAACGCTACAAGATAAATGGGTAGGCGTGTCCGAATGCTTCCCGTCACTCACTCAGCCGTCAGTTGGTCGTGCCTTCCGATAATTGGGTGACAATATCTACCAAAGGATAGACTAAGTGGTACATTAATGTAGAGTAAATGTACAAAGAGTCCTGCGCCGTGGCGTAGCGGGCTAAGGCAGCATGCCTTCGTACCTGGCCACGGAAAGCGGCCCGGTCCCCCCGTGGAGTGCGGATTTTAACTCCCGGGTATAGGACCGTTGCCCACTCAGCATCGTGAGAAAAGTGAGGAGCTTACGATAGGTAAGTGGCCCTGGTCACGAATACCAACATTCCGGCTGGAGGATGCCGAGATGCTGACCACATCTCCTCCCCGTATCGGTTGGATGATCGCCCACCTCTGCCGTGCGTAAGTGGGCGTGAGGCCGGCAGTCGGGTTGGAAGGCCTTGGCCTTCTTAAGGGTTGTCGCGCCAGTGGTTAAGTTTTAAGTTTAAATGTACAAAGAAGTACTTATCAGAGCCATTCCTCCTAATAAGAAGTTATCTTCTCCTGAATCCGATCTTTCATTATTCCTACTAATTAAAACTGCGCTCACCAGAAATTGCATTGACTTCGGAGGGTCAACTTTGGAGCGGTTCTACCGGGTGAAGGTTAGTTTTATGCCACACCATGCGGTAGCATACCTGGAGGAGTATTCGCCGCATCGTGAGGTCTACGCCCTACACGTGCGAGAGGTTTCTCGCTTCCCTCGGCGTGGCGACTGGTGTTGCAGCCAATCCTTACCTTGATGTGGGAGCGATGAACCTTTCGTCTAAAAGCCGTGAAGGAGATGTTCTCGAAGATTCCTATTAATCTTCTCTCCGGCAGCTTCGGTGAGCGATGAGATTTGAAATTACCTCAGGCGTGGTGTCGATACATAAAGGACTTTACTTTTTGTGTAATCTTGAAATAAATGATTAACACCATTTCAATCTTCTCTTCTTTTCTTTTTATTTCTCTCGCCATCTTTATGTTATTTAGATGCGCGACTTTTTACAGTATATTATATTAACTTTCTCCTTTTTTACCTATCAATGATGCAACAGAATTTTATTGAAGTTAATTATTGTCGCATTGCATTTTCGTTGTATATTCTAAACTTTTGATAAACGTTCATAAACAGTAAACTTCTATCACTTCTCAACGTTTCAAGAAGCCTCTCCACCGAAAAGCGGACTCTTCAAGAGTCCAAGCCAGAATAAAATAGGAATAAAATCATCGGTTCTTTACCTTGTTTTGTTGCTAGGTTACTGTAATATTTAATTTTGATTGGTCCTACATCACAACTTGGAATTCCAATAAACCAAAGCATTCGTTGCATCATCTACATGGCCTGCTTGGTTATTAACTTACAATAAATTACAAATGGCCATGTTAGTCTCATACATCCATATATGTAATATTAGCTTCAAATCCATGATCAAGTTCCCAGTTCTTTCAGCTGTGAAAACAGAAATATTACGTATTACTATGCTGTTATTCCTCTCAGGATAGCAACCATTCAGAACGGAAAAATACCTCGTACATAACTCCTTTTTCTATCCACACATAAACTCACAGAATTCACTATATACATATCATTTACTGAAGTTCCAAACTTCTCTCCATGTTACATTGTTTATGGCAGATGCTTTAAATTTATATAATAGTTACATGTATGTTTGGGGAGTAAAAGCATCTAACACGCAGAAATAAATTCACAAGCCATAGCCATTTGTGAAGGTAATTGGAAGATTAATCAAATTCTTTCAAGCATTTTAAGCCTTTTCTGTGAGCTGAAACACGGTGCTAAATATTATGAAAACGTGTAAAGCTTCAGACAAAGATTAATGCACGCATATAACATTCTATATGTGAATGAGCTATAGGTCCATTTCCTTAAGTTTATGTTTTTTCTTAAGTTTCTCTGTCTAGTTACAGTTTATACAAATTACAATCACAATGAAGGGGAAATCACAGATATTTCTAAAAAATTCAAGACATTTTTATTATTTATTGCATATATTTTTAAGTCACTACCGGCTTTAAATTGTTTGAAATTTTTCAGATTATTTGATGATCAATTAAAAGCTTTTGTGGACACTTTAAGGTATTACATTCAGACAGGTACACGAATAACGTGTTTTAAATATCTGGAAAATTATTAAGGTGCTTACATTATCTGAAGCTTTATTTCTATTCTTTCGAAGAAGCTTTTTAGTTGGAATTTGTTCCTCTTTATTTTTCTTAATTTTGCCTAATTAGCAAGAGCACATTTTCTCGATGAGAGCTTTCTTAAGAGTGCCTTACATATGCCGTAAAGAGCTACTGTGTTTATTAAACTGCAATAATAGATACTTATTAACATTTTAATTAATCATGCGTCTTATTTTGCATGAATTTATACTTAATAATAAGACGATTTCCGTCAATTCGCTCATCGAAGCACACAGAAAGGTTTATTTTTATTCCATATATACAGTGAATTTATGTAATATGCCTGTAATTGAATGAGAAAAAAAAAGAGTTTAAAAAACTAATCTGCTGACACTAGTTGTTCTAAGATGTAATTTCCTTCCAGATTTCTTTTAATCTGCTCTTTATAGTATCGTCATTAAAAAGTATTGTGTGTTAATAAGACAGCATCCAAACTGGTGTGGAAATACCACACATTAACGAAAAGGAGAGGCAGCTCATAAGAGTGAAATGCTAATTTATAGGTAAGACATCTCTGAAAGTTATGCAAAAATGATTAGATGTCATATGGGAAAACCAATGCATTTGAAAACAAAAATCGCAAGATTTGCCAATTTCACTCCTCTCAGGTAAATATGTATTGGAGACATACAGACATACATACTGAAATGAAACATAAAAGCATATGGGAAATAATGTTTTTATATTGAAGTTACAATTAAAGGAAAAAACTCCTTTCTAATGTGCATAATCGTACACACGCGGTAGCAACCTGTGAATTCCTAAACAAATTCGATGGCACGATGTAGTCGAGCAGCTTTAGTGTTTCTGCTCTTATTTGATTCATCCACTGTATGGGGATTTACTTTTTATACTTTGTCCTTCTGGCACCCCACAAATATAGCAGAAGCTTGCGTCAAGGCGGCCCGGGCTCGATCCCAGGCGACCGCAAAGTGAGATTTGTGGTGGACAACACGGTGCTGGGGCGGGTTTTCTCCGGGAGCTCCGGTTTCCCCCGCCAACTCATTCCACCGGTGCTCCATCTTCATCTCATGTATCATCAGTGTCATCGCCTGCGGTGCCGTATGTAGTAAAAGCGGGCGTTAAACACTACACTACTACAGAAGCTTGGGAAAGCAAGAGAGTCAGAATATCATTAGAGGCATATTTTTAAATAATTGTAAACTGTTTTCAGTTTGTACCCATTTAATATTTCAAATTAGGTATTTCAATTAGGCTAAAAGTTTCAAAAGCGCTTTGAAAGAGGAGATTGAGGTGATGATAATCATATGTGCGAGAAATAAGTACGTACTATAGTAACCAAGCGAGCTGACTGACACGTGTGAGGCTGGCATTCGGGAGTCCGGGGTGCGATAGTGCTCTTTCGTGATTTTTCCTCATCTACTACCACTACCAATACCACTATCACTACTACTACTACTACTACTTTTACTACTACTTCTACTACTACTACTACTACTACTACTACTACTACTACTACTACTACTACTACTACTACTACTACTACTGAAGCTGTTTCAGGACTTATCTCGACCTCTTCAGCCAATTTTTTAAGGAGAGGCTGTTTGCTTTATTTCATTTGTTTTGTGATGATGGCAGGCTCTTTTATTTGGGGGAGGGGGTTGTGCTCTTTTTTAATTAATTTATTTTATTTATTTAATTTTGATATATGATATAAATTGGTATCTATTTGTAGATGGAGATGGCGGTGGAGGTTAAATTAATTTGAGTTTGAGTTAGTGTGTCGTGCTGGATTTGTAGTGATATTTCCAAGTAGTATGTCTAGGTGTTCTTGAAGTCGTTCTTGTTCATCTTCAATGATGTCTTCGTAGTCTTTGATGATGGTTAGTAAAGATTGTTCACTTGGGGTGGTTTTCTTATGTAGGTATACTGATTTGTATTGTTTGGCGTTTTCAATAAGTCTTTTTGATAGGCAAATGCTATTTATTTTCTCATTTACCATGTTATTTTGCATCATTGTTTTTTTCTTTCTGTGCCATTTCATGTTAATCCTTTACGTATGCTTCCAGGTTTCGTGGAAATAGCTGTGTAGCAGTAGATATTTCTAAGGGCATTATAAATATTTTCTCATTAATTACTTTCATCGCTCTATGTAGGAAGTTGCAACAGTGGACGCGTATTCAGCTACATAACAGTTGTAGGATTTGTTTACGAAACGGAGGGGATTTGGCACTGCGATCAATCTTAATCTATTATGCCTATGTTACCAAGTGCGGCATTCCCGGGAGGAAGGATGAGGCAAGAAGAGTCAAACGGCGACCGTCTCAATGAGCCACCTCAGTGTAGAGGGCGGTTCCCCACATTTTACCAGTTGGAAACTCCTTGGGAGGCCAGCACAACCGGCAGCTCACCCGACTGCGGTCCGGAAACGGCGCCACCAGACCGGGCTCGGAGACCGGAAAGCATCGTACCGGAGGAGGAAGTTTTACTCAGAGCCTGTTGTCGCCGAGTCACTGTTGAATCGCCGCGACAAGCCAGTGCCGGGCGCGTGCAAAAGAATGAGACACAGAGCTCCCGGCGGGCTGAAAAGAGACAGACAGTGAGAGACTCCAGCGCTGAAAGCTTGCCGAGAGAGAAAGAGACAGAGATAGTCTGGAATTCCCCGCTGCATCGTGATTGCTAACGAGTGTTCCACTGATTTCCAGAAACAGTGACTGGCGCTATAAAAGCGGCGCGGCTGTCAAAGCGGAGACAGTTGCTAGCGAGCAGTGAATTGTGAGTCAGTTGTTAATAGAGTTGCTGTGTGTGTTTGCAGCTGTGTAGTGATTTGAAGTGACCCCCAAGCGAATTCTTTCGTTTGTTTATGTGTAGTGAAGCAACGAGAGGCTGCGTTTGTGTATGAAACGTCATTTTTAGAGTCTGTAAGGGGTGTACAAGGCACCTTTCTTCTGAAATAAAGAGCATTTTAAATGTCAAATAAGGCTTTTAGTTCTACGAACCCACAAAGTCACAATATCATCCTGCCATGCACCGCCGAGACACTGCCGACATTTCTACCGTGGAAGAGACCACTAGATGAGAGATGATGGGAAATAATAATGGAGATGAAATGAAGGGACCGGAAATTCGGCAGATGTAATTTACCTACCGAGCATTCGCCTAGTGATCCGTTAAAAGACCCGAAAAACTCATGGGTCAGGCTGATCGACCACGAGAATCGAACACGGCCCTCCCAAATGCTGGCCACAGACGAAACCGCCTGAGCAATTCTGCTCGGTATTATTGACCTTCTTTCTTCGCTCTTTCCTCGTAGGGCTGGGGATACCACAATGGATCTTGTAAGTACAAATTACCGAAGTGTCTCCTTCCTGTTTACTTCGTTTTCAGCGACAGTCTTTTGTAAGAGATGTTCTTTAATATTATAAATATTAATATTATTAATAGACATTAATATTATTTGCTATGGATATATTTTCAAAACTTATTCGCGATCATCCGCGATGCTGCGGACAATTCGATAACTGTTTAGATTCAAGTGACCGGTTCCGGAGGTCACTCAATACTGAATATTTCTGTATTTACAAATTTGCCATGATTCGTAGGTTTCCGTAAGCAAACACGACTCTTTGATAGTTACGAGGGCTGTTCAATAAAGAATGATCATAGATCTTTAATGGTCATAATTTTTCGCACTTAAATTTATTCTTATTACATTCTGTTAGCGTAATGTGAAACAAACACGCCGTAGAAGTTTCATTGTTGGTACCCTTGGTTTCCGCCTGTGAGAACCAGGCAAGTTCACACATGTTCAGTATCGCCTACCACTGCAATGGAGATAACATGCAGTTAAAGTTGATGTTAGAGGAAGACTCGGAGTTGGCTTTCAAATGTAATCACTGCTGATGAAACTTGGCTACATCATTTTGATCCTGAGAGCAAACAGCAAAGCTCAGTGTGGAAATCCTTTCCATTACCAACCCCCAAAAAGGCAAAGTTATTGCTTCTGCTGGGAAACTTATGGTTATCTCATTCTTTGATATCCATGGAATGGTTTATCAGCATGTTGTACCTGCACACACATCAGTAACTGGAAAATACTACAGGAATGTCCTGAGAACATTGCAAGTCCATATCAGGCACAAAAGATCACATTTCCATGAAGCTGGCTGGATGCTGCACTATGATAATGCGCGGCCGCATATTGCCAATGTTGTTGCTGAATATCTTGCAAAAATCAACGTGAAGTGCATCCCTCACCCTGCCTATAGTCCGGATTTAGCCCCATGCGACTTTTTTCTATTCCCTAACTTGAAGAAACGCCTTCGTTGGAGGCATTATCCATCAACAGAAGCAGTGATGAAGGCTGCGGAGGCGATTTTGAAGGATCTCTCAAAAATGGTTTCCAGCATGTCTCTGAAGAGTGGCAGAAACGCTGGGACAAGTGCACCACATTCAGGGGAGACCATTTTGAGAAGGACCATCAAAATTATGAAGATGAGTAAAGGTACATGTCAAAAAAAATATGTGATTATTCTTTATTGAATAGCCCTCATAGAAAGCACTGATAGATTTTAACACATAGTCTCTGCAACGTAGGAAGAAAAGCTTTTTGGAGTTGTTTTGTTTTATATTTGGAGCTTTTAAATACATTTGAAGGTATATTTAAATAGCATTAACAATAGTATTTTACGTAGATGGGTATTTAGTGGCTATAAATAGGAAATTCTTGAAAAGTGTGTGAATTGAACAATTTCTCCATTTTAGTCGAACAGTTCGCGTGGTGTAGGCCTCTGTAGAAAAAAACTGAGCGTCTGAGTGGAGAGGGGAAGCACGCATATGCTTGTAGTGTAACCAGTCTTACAAGGTCAGAAGGGCCTACGTGTGAGTGTACAATGGAAAGAGTGCTACAGAATAGCCTTAGTTATTTGAGGCAATATTCTCTCTTATTTTAATGAAACTTATATTCAGGAGCTTACCTCTGTTTGAAAGTCATGCCTCACCACTACTCCGCAGTAAAGCTTCGTACTTTGTCAAATAAAGATCCGCTGTGTCACATTTAATAGATGGTTGTGTGGAGATCAATATTCACTTTTTATCGCACAGTGCTGCATAAGCATTTCGTGCGGGGGCAAAACTACAAACGTTATCCAGTGGTATTTATGTGGATCATACAACGGGAAATAGAGCTATACTTCACAGTTCGAGCGGTTAATACTTCAGTCATTCTGGAGGGTATATTTTACATGGGAAAAGCCCAGTATTAATTCAGCCTGATTATTCGGCTTTGTATCCCGCTTATACCGCCAAATGGGAAACGCATGCATTCTAGCAAAGGAACTCATGAACACGTGAATCACTGCCATACAAATACATTAATTCCTGAATTTAATCATAAGGTCTCTCTATTGTGGAAGGTGCCATAACTCATGCTTATGGTAATCAAGTACCATACGTTATTGCGGATGAGATATCTGCCGCCTAAACGGTTGAACGAATGATGCGGAAGTGAGCTTCAAGTTCAAATCTTGCCCGGGACTTCGCATCCCTTTATCGGATGATCGAAAATATTCTATAAGTTTTCATCATCCGCCCTTTCACTTCCCCCTATTTTTCTTATTCCTTTGGGTAGGGACTTTTTCATCTCTCTACTTTCTTTTTATTGCACTTCTTCTGGTTGGTTTTCGTTCCACGGGCGGTAAATCAAATCTCGCCGGCGTTTGTAACTGGGGGGAAGGGACGCTGTCCGCGAGAAATGAGCCGGAAAAAGGATGAATCTTACCACCAAACCCCACCCTCTAGCACTGTTATTCTCCACCCTGTTCTTTCTATACTACTGCATGTCGCAAGGTCGCCCCTTTACACCACCCCCACTTTATTTCCCCTGTTAACATTTTGTAGTGCGAAATCAAATCAAGTGCGTTATGAAGTTGGTTTTGAGGACTACATACATATGGTTACAAAAAGAACATGCTTCGCTTATGTGTTTAAACCATATATAAAGCCGTGTTAATTATTAAACGTTATCACATTATTATAAGAAAAAGATGGTAAATATTTAAACAATCATACACTTTAATAATTGAAAATTGAAAGGTATTTCAAGATTAGTGTTAAAAATTGACAGGATATAAAATTACTCCATTGCATTTTAATTTAATCAAAATTGAAACGGAAATTTCGATGTTCATTGGATTTTAAAACTTCGTTTAGTAGTACATTACAGCATTACTCCATAAAACCTATGGAATTTCCAACATTTTTTTACTAATACCTAATCAGGACTTAATAACAAATGCAGTTGTGTTCAGTTGGAGGCTGCCGTAAACAAAGCACACTAAGCAACAAAATTATAGGGGCTGGCCCCGTAGCTCAGTCGTTGGAGCACCTGCCTTGCGTGCTAGGGGCCCCGGGTTCGAGTCCCGGCGGTGGGGGTGGGGACTTTTCTCCGACCAAGATAATTCCCCATCTTCCTCAGAGTCTGGAAGTATGAATGAGAGTGCGAATGTGTGCGTGATGTAACGAAAATTGAAATCATGTTCAGTTCTACTGATGCTATTCAGCGGTACCTTTAACGAAAGAAGGCTAAAAAGAAACGAAGAGTCAACATACGTTGGTATCAAAATAAAAATTAGAATGAGTTGAAAGCTGTGAAAAGTGGTAAACTGTTGCAAAACTAAGTGTCAATTATGGAATTGGAATCAGACTTTTCGAAGTGTTGAGTGAAAAAGATGCTAATTACTCTCAGGAGCACACCAACATCACGGAATATTTTAAGAAATAAATAAGCCTACAGTATCTTTTCACAGAAACTGAATAAAGCCCTGAACAAAGAGTAGATTCATGCAGTGGCGGCTGGTATATAAACTTAGAAATGTGCTACAAAGCTACCTATTGTTAAAAGGGTATTTACGGTCTTTATTATTGTCGAAGTATGAAGCCCATCCGGCGCTACTGCTATATTTTCTGTTACTTTAAACATATGAATGTAGATCTAGAAGAAAAAACTCGAGAAGAAATATAAAAGCTGACATTTAAGGTACATCAACAAAAAAGTACGAAAGGCTGCATGATTATTATGTAGAAAAAAGGTTAACAAACAATACGAGGGACGTTTGATAAGTCTGGTAAAACTGAAGAATACACACACACACACACACACACACACACACACACACACACACACACACACATACACACACATAGTGAACATCTCATCTTATTTCTCGACTTATTCTCCATTGATGGGTATGCACTAGGTTTAGAAAGTAAAGAAATCTAAAGGGCCATCGAAAGCCACTGCATTCGAAATTTTCCACACTTTTTTACAAGAGGAAGAAAATATATACGAAGGAAGCATCCAAAGTTTGCAATTGAATATACATAAAATACAAATATACATAATATAGAATATACATAAAATAAAAACAAAATATATATAAAATAAAAATATACATAATATAGAATATACATAAAATAAAAACAAAAATATACTTGCCTAATTTTAAACTCAATTTCTTTCCTTTTATGCTGCAATTTGAACGAACCGTCTAAAAATAGTAATCTGTGAAACACTGTTAATGTGCAAAAATCTAAGAGAATAAATTTCGCATGAAAACTATTGGAAATAAAACAGGCCATTAGGCCGTTTGTTCTTGAGAATTTAAATTATCCTTTGCTAAATCTTAAATCACTGAGAGCAAGAACTGCATGAGTGTATGTGTGTGAGTGTGTATATGTGTGTGTATGTGTGTGTGTGTGTGTGTGTGTGTGTGTGTGTGTGTGTGTGTGTGTGTGTGTGTGTGTGTGTGTGTGTGTGTGTGTGTAATTGATGATGATAAAGAGGTCGAGATATCTTAGGACGTAAAGACTATTTACCAAATTTTTGACTGTGTAATTTATTTCATTTTAAAATAATTACGCACGTGAATCAATAGATAGAATTCATAACACACTATTTTAGATTACTCCAGGGTTACCTCCATCTCTGACTAGAAGTCACCAGAAAATCGTCAAATTGCATTCCTCAAGAGAGATCGGAGAATAAGCAGCAAATACTTCGCATGTTCCGTTAGGTATTCAGGAATCTGTAGGTGAAGGTGAAGGAACAAATAGGGGGAAGCTTCGAGTAGCATCATGTTGTCCATTGTTATGCCAACAATAGAAGCGTTTTTGGTGTGAGATATTCAATACCTACACATACTACCGTTTTCCTAGATGAAGGGAAATGGAACATGGAGCTATGGGCCGCGCTGATGCTGTTGCATTGAAATTCCAGCGAGGGCGATATTCCCAAAAGGAAAATACTTCCTGGAGTTCTCTTAACCTATATGCTAAAGAGTTATATATTCCGGATTTCGAAAATAAGAAATACATTTACAAGTCAGTAAATAATATAAATACTTCCATATTCACAAATAAGTTATTATTAAATAAATATTTTTTTTATTCTTTCGTAAAGCAGTGCTTTTGAGCTAATGTTTCTGCCTCTAATGTATCGAATTTTATAATGTATTCCTTGCTATTGCTTGTAATTGTTCAGTTATTTGATTCATTATGTTTAGTTTTACTTCAAATGAAAGGTAAGTCAATATGGACCAAATAGACTTCTTATGGGGGAAAAAGTGATAATAACTTTAATGCCTTGTTTATTCGCAATCATAAGGATAGCGAATCATGGTTTTCCCAACAAATGTACAAAAATGAGAAGCTCCACAAACCATAGCAGCAATGTGTGTAAAGTGTTCAAGCAAAAGTGCGAAAAATACCACCAGTGCCTGCCGAGAAAACACTATGGGGTGAATTACCACATAAGATTCATAGAAACAAATTTTTATGCTCCTTCGAATGTAACTTTCCGGTATTATTATTTGCTTACCCTTAACCAGTTGCTGTAATAGCTCAAATGACGCCATCATTTATAAGCGATTCTGTTTTTATATATCTTTTTTTAGTAGAAATTAATTGTTCTTTCACACTGGCCGTGTGTAGGCTAAAATATGGAAAGTTAAGAGTCAGACTGAAAAATCAATGCCATAGCCGGGATTTAAACCACGGATCTTCGGGTGCCGTCCAGCCGCTCTAACCCTTGAGCTACTATGGCCAGCGTGCCGACATGACATTACATTCTGCAAGTGACTCGTGTTTTTCCGGTAACCACATAGGAGTTCTCACAAACACATGAGACAACTACCTTCATGGTGATTTACAACTTAATGTACTGTCACCCAATTATCGGAAAGACGACCAACTGGAGCTGGGTAGGGGACAGGAGGCATTCAGACCACGCCCACCAATTTATCTTGTAGCGCTAACATAGGGGATGGTTAGGAAAGTGTCACTAGGCACCAGCCGTCTCTTTCCCCTCCCCCTGACGTCTGGAACCATCAGGATATTTCATCTAAGTCGGAAACTTCTAGATTGGTCAGTTGGTCTTATATAAGCGACGCGCCGGGCTGGAGGAGAGTTCACTTCAGTTCTTGGTGAGCAGCCGTGAAGAGCGCAATGCTAGAGAACGGACTGGAAGACTGTGTATATGTATAAGAGGAGTTGTACGTAATTGTGAGCGTGGAGTGGACCTGTGACAGACGAACTGGTGGATTGTAATAGTGTGTGCTACGTAATTCTGTGTAATCGGCAAGTGTTCCAGCTGTAATTTGGTGGAAATAAAGAACATTTTGAGTTTGTGCAACTGGACTTTTAATTTCACGAACCCACAAATTCACAGTACTTACATGTTCTAAGTTGCCATTAAGGTAGTTGTTGTTTTTCAGTCTGATTCTCTCTCTCTCTCTCTCTCTCTCTCTCTCTCTCTCTCTCTCTCTCTCTCTCTCTCTCTCTCTCTCTCTCTCTCTCTCTCTCTCTCTCTCTATTTTTCCATACTTTTTAGCATTTATCCGAGATAATCTTAATAAATTAAGCACTTCTAACATTTTATTAACAGCTTCAATTTAATTTTTAGTCGTTTAAATTTAATTTTCAATCTATTTCTCCACTTCAGTTAATTTCGCCAATTAATTTCTTATCTCTCTCTTGTATAAACATTGTATTTTGTCATTATATAGTATATACTTTTTATAATTTTAATTTATCACCCTTTTTAATTACTCATATTCGTCATTTTCTTTCTAGTGTTTGATTTTCTTTTCCCTTTATCGCATATCATTTTATCCAGATAGACAACTTCAAATGAAAGTAACATTTTTAAAAATTGGGAAAGTAATTGCTACAGTATATACTCTAGATTGTAATGCACCTATAGTTCGGTCTTATCGCAGGAGCGTTCTCCTCTATAGCGTTTACAAATGTGCAAAAAGGGAATCAGTGGAGTAGATTAATAAATTACACTGGGCAGCAACAAAATAATTTTTGAATGTTTCGAGCACTCCACGAGGCAATTACTACTAATTTTGGGTTCCGAAAAACAAATATGACAACGAAAAAACTTTATTAGCTCTAGTTTCTATGATATACACAAGGTGGAAGTATTACATATTAACGGATTGACAGAAAAGGATACATTTTAATTACATACATGCTAAAAACAATGAAAGTGCATTTGATTCTTTAAACTGGTAATTATATGCTAAGAGTTCTAAGTTGCTGGAAAAATACTTTGCAGATAGTCGTGTCTGAAGAGAATCATATGGTGGCGTATTGACTTCGTCGTCTTTTAGCTTGCCTCTTGTGATGGAGTTCCGCAGAATCCCTATACAAAGACCAACAGTAATCCGCAAGCATTACTTCATTCCAATGGCCCTGATATCTTTGTCCTGATGGAATCTCTCCCCATGTTCATCACTAACAGCTCCACAACTAGGAGAGAAAAAGTCTAGGTGAAAGTGGAGAAAATGGATCTTAAGGGACATGTTGCATCCAAGGTTACGGTATTTTTCCAGGAGCACTGTCACCAAATGCTTGTAGTTGTCATCTCTTTTGTTGCGTAAAAGTCCATGAACAACGTCCTTGAAGGCTTCCCAAGCTTCCTTTTCTTTTCCTTCCAAAATTTTGTCGAATGCAGGATCCTTTAAAAGTTCTCTTATTTGTGGTTCGACATAAACGCCTTGCTTAACCGTTGCATCACTTAATTACCAAAATTTCCCTTTGATTGTGTTTTGTTGTTTGACAGGTCTGCCAACTAAAAGATTCCCCCAAATATAAAATCTTCACTCTAAAAATGAAATTCACTTTATCTTCAAAACAAGTGCTAATCTATAATTTTTGTGGTGATTTGTTAATTTAGCAGATGGAAATACATGTAAATTCACTATTTTTAAGCCCGAAACATTTTCATTGTTTCGCAGTGTTATTACTAATTTATTAATATTCATTTGAAAAGTCCCATTACTGTAATCTGATTGGGTTGAAAACTGTAATATTTAAGTACCCTTAACGGTTTCTTAAATAATTCCAAATAAATTAAAGATATATTTCGTTAGAAAATCTGTTATATTAAAACGAAACAAGAGTAACTTTCGTTCAAAATGTTCGCTGAATTCTCCAAATTTGGGACAGTAAAGCGATGACCTTTTTTCTGATTCCAAAGAACACAGACGCGATGGATAATTGTCTCTCTCCTGCCTTTCACATTTCGAATTTCCAACCGTAGACAATAAACTGTCAGTAAAATTGATTGCCTCAATTAAGTGACAGGGAAGCTAGCTCTATATATTGAAAGCTGACGAACAGCTGTATAAGAATATATACGAAAGTCAGTGGAGATATCAGACACTGCTTTGCCGAGAGAACAAGTGACACTCACGTTGAATATGGACGTTCTCCAAGAAAACTATTAGATACTACGAGTGCGGCAAGATAAGCAGATGGACAATATTATATAAATAACGAGTGGCAAATTGAAATATCATTAGTGAATTAACGATACGTGTGTTTACACAAACATAAAAAGATTGCAGTGACGGGAATGTTAGTCAGGAGAAAATATTTATAGAATAGAGTGAAAATGCACTTAACTTTCTGAATAATAGTTGGAGGAAGAACTGATTCTTACAACACGTTCTTAACAATAAGGGGCGCCAGCGTGAAAGAAGTGGTAGCTATGGTTTTATTTTTACAGAGCCCAATGATATAACCCACACCCAATTCCTAACAAAATAGGAATGTAAATTATATTCGTCAAAGGAAGACCCTGAGAAAACGTCTCATGCTTCCTTACTGAGATCGGTGGTTTCGAATCCAGATGACCATGTTGACACCCAACATCATAGCAATGACTCCGCTAGTACGCAGGTAAACATCGAATGAGAGAAACGCTACAAATTCCAGAAGCACTGTCGAGAAACAACGAAGAATCACCTCCCTAGCACTCTCGAAAATCAGCGGTTGTAAACATATCGACGAGCGTGCTAGCAAAAATGAGTTATTCCTAATGTGACATTAACAGAATTAAATTTATTGTGGTTTGCTTAGGAAATATGCAACAATTAAAAGCTACAACTATATAAGTGTATTTAAGGCTTCATATCGTGTGAAATTTCGGAGGCAAAGTAATTCCCTACAGGTTTTGGAACTTGTATTTACATTTGTTTTGCCTCCACATAGAAATTCAAGAAATAAACATGTCCAGGATATAAGCAGTTTAAAGCTTTATCCCAGATATCAAATGGCTCCTCTATACACCCCCTCTTGCAAGTAAAAGATACCTTTAACATGTTGCAACGCTGTGGCACGAAGTTAAGCCTTTTGTGGAGGAAGTGAGATACATGGGAAAGTACATTAAGTCACTATAAGCTTACTGGAGAATGCTGTTCATATTTCCAAGTTCTGAAAGGGGAGCTAGAACATGGTGGAACCATCGAAGACCATCTACTTTCCTCCACCCTTCTTGGTATTGGGGCCCGCTACGTGTTGTGCAGTTCAAAGAAGGACGAAAGAATACCGTGAGTTCTCGAGGAAGGGAAAAGCTGTTATCATAAGAGAAGTCTACCTTTTTATCATCACCGCGGATGTGGGTGAAGCACGTGGCTGTACATTCCAGCACAAAACCACGTTCCAGACATAAAGAAAAGGGCTTTCGGCACAACTTTTATTTTGCTGTTACGTATC
Organism: Mantis religiosa; assembly: GCA_030765055.1. Taxonomy (NCBI): domain Eukaryota; kingdom Metazoa; phylum Arthropoda; class Insecta; order Mantodea; family Mantidae; genus Mantis; species Mantis religiosa. Next base: position 173,415,782 of record CM060952.1, read on the forward strand.
ACGCATTATACAACCTGGAAGAAAGTAAACATAGATTTTAGTTAATTGATGGAAATTAATCATTTCTCCACACTAGCCGTATATCGGCTAAGATATTTGATGGATAGAGTCAACATGAAAAATTCAATGCCATGGCCGGGATTTGAACCACGGATCTCCTGGTTTCCGTCCAGTCGCTCTTAACCTTTGAGCTACCATGGCCAACGTGCCTTCCTGACATTAAATTCTCCAGTTGACTCCTATATTTCCCCGGTAGACCACTAGGGGTTCAAATCCCGGCCATGGCATTGAATTTTTCATGTTGACTCTATCCATCAAGTAAACATAGATGTTAAAAAGAAATATAACAAAGAGGAACGAATACCTTAAGCATACCTTCGTGCCTGTTTGTTGTTACTAGAATTATTTTTTTAAAGAAACCAGAGTAAAACCAGGAATTTCACAATGGGAGGGGGAAGATTATGCTGTTCAAAACAATCATTAACATATCTTTACATGTTTAAACTGAGTAATACTGCCATAATTAAAACAGGTGTCTTAAATTCCAAATTAGCTTCAATTCTTCATGTGTTCTATGTAGCCTTTAAACATGATTACTTCTTATTTATTTGAAATAGGAAATCAAAGTTTGGTTTGTTTAGGTAAACCTGTAAATAATGTAAAATAACGCTGTAAAATAGGACATTATATTCTGAATTTCAATAAGGTTGTCATCATCATCATCATCATCATCATCATCATCATCATCATCATCATCATCATCATCATCATCATCATCATCATCATCATCATCATCATCATCATCATCATCATCATCATCATCATCATCATCATCATCATCATCATCATCATCATCATCATCATCTTCATCATCATCATCATCATCATCATCATCATCATCATCATCATCCACGTTGAAGAGGTGCCGAGTTCGAATCTCGGTCAGGGTGAGTTACCTGGATAAGGTTTTTCCGGGGTTTTCCCTTATCCTGTAAGACGAATGTCGGGTAACCCTAAGCTCCATGGACCCTGGGCTCATTTGAGCATCATTTCATCCATTCCATTCATCGTCCGATATGACAACGTTGGAGGACGTAAATTAAAAATATCATCATCATCATTATTTATTATTATATATTATTATATATCATTACATATTATTATTATTATTATTATTATTATTATTATTATTATTATTATTATTATTATTATTATTATTATTATTATTATTATTATTATTATTATTATTATTATTATTATTATTATTATTATTATTATTATTATTATTATTATTATTATTATTATTATTATTATTATTATTATTATTATTATTATTATTATTATTATTATTATTATTATTATTATTATTATTATTATTATTATTATTATTATTATTATTATTATTATTATTATTATTATTATTATTATTATTATTATTATTATTATTATTATTATTATTATTATTATTATTATTATTATTATTATTATTATTATTATTATTATTATTATTATTATTATTATTATTATTATTATTATTATTATTATTATTATTATTATTATTATTATTATTATTATTATTATTATTATTATTATTATTATTATTATTATTATTATTATTATTATTATTATTATTATTATTATTATTATTATTATTATTATTATTATTATTATTATTATTATTATTATTATTATTATTATTATTATTATTATTATTATTATTATTATTATTATTATTATTATTGTTATTATTATTACTACCACTACTGAATAGTGATAACATGATTAAAGAACAAAAGTAAGAAGAGTACAAAAACTGAAATAAAATAAAAAATAAAACGGGTAGTAAAGTCACGTGTTTCAGGTAGTATCAATAAGGTGTTATTAAACATTTCAAAACGTTTAATATAGAGTAACTTTAGCAGATTGAGTTGTTGGAGTGGGTTGTAGTGAGGGAGTATGTGGGATTTATTGGCCCATCTACAGCACGGTGATTTGAGTGCTGCAGCCATGGACGTAAGCGTTAACCATAAGGGGATCTACTGAGGAACACAGTCTCGATTCTTGTGTAAACACTTTCGACGACACCAACGCATAATTATTGGCCAAATTCACGACCGAAGAGGAAGAAAGCTATAAGAAACTGTGTAGTTAGTTATCCGAGGGGTGCGGGATATTGAACTGTGTGTTTATAAATAAAAAATTTCTTCTGAAGAAAGCATAATTGTTGAATGTTTACTCCGAAAATGTATTTCATGGGAGATGCCTAAGAATATAAGATTCTTTAATTACTGTAGGTAGCCATCATGTCTAAAAATGAATTGAATGTGAAGTGCTTTTATGTGTTACATGTTTAAGGTGTGTAGTATATGTAAGTTTATTGCAGTAATTACAGATAAATGCATACATTACTGGGATTCAGATTCCTATGACGGGTCATCTTTTAATTGGTACGTCATGGGACTTTGATAAGATTATCAAATGCCCCGGAAAATTAACATTAGAATTTATTAGGCGTTTCTTGACATATTGCACCATTTTATATTTTGATGCATTGCTTTTAGTATTCTGATCAGCTTAAATTTACGGCTTAAATTGACAATTTTATTGCATTTACACTGAATATGTACAGATATTCATGTTATTTGCTTTTTATATAAGCATCACAGTTAAACATCAGAAACCTGAATATTCAACTGAGATATCGGAGTACTTTGTAAATTACGCGCAAATTTTCTTGAGTGCTGGATCTACGGTGTGGTGCGGACAGAGAGGAAGTTGCGAGAGCTTACGCTCTTTTGTTTTTGTAGCGTGGTCAACCTTGAAAATAACAGTTCAAGAAAATAGCGTGGAAGGTAAGCGAAGATATCACAAGGAACGTTGCATTCTCTGCAAACATTCCTTAGTTTTGCCCACGCCAGCTCAGTTGCATTCAGGTCACACTTATACGGAGGTAGACGAAAAATAATGCGTCCCCTTTAGAGAGCATTAACATCCACAAATGTTCATACAAATATAAATCATTTTGAAGTAAATGCTGAGGTACATTAGCACTACACTCGTAACAAGGATGAACTGGCAATTCGAGTGCACCAAACAAGCCTTTATGAAGGAAGCTTTAACTACAAAGGGATAATGTTATATAATAAACTTCCAAATTCATTTAAACAAGCTGCATCATTAAAGCACTTTAAGAATAAGGTTAAGAAATTTTTGCATGCACACTGTTTATATGCGGTTAATGAATTTTTAGAACTATAACTATGTAAATGAGCTTAAAGCTGTTTACTGTGTATATTTTATGTAATCAATTTGACTTTATGTGTATACTGTATTTATACATTTTGACGTGTCTCATATGTATATGTTGCCAAGGACGAACTAAAATTCTAATTCTAACATACGATTGTTGTAAACTGGTTAGCTAATTGATCAAAATGGCAGACATGATAAAGCTTAGCGTATTAGCCACTAGATGTCAGTGCATAGCGCATTTCATATTATAAAGCTGTCACCTCTGTTTACAGAGTTAAACGAAACCTACCGAATAAGGACTTGGAACCCGATAGCTCTTCATATCGCGGACATACTTGTACATCTTTATCTTCAAGTATTGAAGAAAAACACCATGGCTATTCGGGAAAGGGTAGCTTTTAGATTGAAAGTTGCCAGGAGTTGCGTATCTTCATAGCAATGAATTCATATCCAAACTAAAGTGCTAACGATTCAATTTTGCATTGTTTGCGTTAGAAGTGCATCAGAAGACACAAATGTTCTTGTGTCGTATCTTAGTATGTGAATTACTGTTTATTTGCATTGTGTAATCTTATAATTCGAAAGATTTAATTCTGAATTTTATAAGATCGACTTCAATATTTGTTTTTACCAATGCCTTCAGATTCTTCAAAGGAGAACATAAACACACACTAAATGTTTATGTATACAGATATTATATTTATTATATTTTGTGTACATTATGTTAATATAAATTTTAAAAGTCGATATTCACATCTATTGTACTTTATAGTGATACCATCCATGTATAACTTAGATTATAATTTTCTGTAAAATAATTGTAATAAATTAAATAAATTTTAATTATAACACTCTTTATTTATTATGTTGCTTTTTGAAGCTATGTAATATTTCAAATATTTATTCAACGTAAAATTTTGGATTTGTATATGATATATTTTTGGTTTAGAAGTAATTTCAAATAATATAAGAAATGTTTGCTGCAGATAAAAATGCTCAAAATTTTATTAGGTAGTAAGTTCTTCCAAGATGGAAATTAAAGAAACAAGGAAAGGTTCATATATCTTTAAGGATTACTTTTATATGCATCCAAACTTGAGAAAATTCTTAACTTGCGATTAAAGTAGTTTAAAAGGCAACATTGTGTGCTATTACGAAATTTTCTTACAGAAAGTTTTATCTCTCTTCTGCTTTTTCAATATCACAAAGGGATTCTAAATTCTGTCTAATGAACAGAATCATAAAGTTACTTTCAGAAAATTTAAGAGGTATATTTTATTATAAAATATATTTTATTAGCTTATATCTTATACTCGTGCATAAGAAATTTAATCAGTCCTTAAAAATGATTGCTGAGAGAAACAAAATTAATGAAAATATTTTCATGTGAAGTCCTGCGCTGTTGTGTATTTAGCTACAGCACTGTGCTTTGGTTCTCTGCACCCGGAATGCGCCCGTGCTCTATTCCACTCCTGAGGGATTTTAATTCCCGGATATAGGACCGATGCCCATTCAGCAACGTTGGAAATCGAGGAGCTACGCTAGATAGCGAACCCTGGTCTGGCAAACCAACTTTCTGGCTGAGGCTGCTGAGATGCTGACCACATCTCCTCCCCGTATGATGATTGTCCACCTCTGCCTTGCGTATGTGGGCATGAGGCCGGAAGAACTGAGCATTCAAGATCAAAATCTTCTCACAGTTGCTTGCTTCACCATCATAATATTTCTACACATGCAAGAGCTGGAGCACTCGAATTCTTGGTCGGTCAAGACAGCGAGATCTTTTCACCGCCCATTATTCTCCAGATGTGGCTCCGTATTTTTTTTCCTTTTCAAAATAAAATATTTATTATATATTTATTATCATTTCTAGTCATATATATTAATTGGGACTTATTGTAGGTGCTATAAATGACCTCCCAAAACATGCTTGGCTACATGCATTTTCAAAGTTGTATGAATGCCTGTAGAATTAAAGTCTTAATAATGGGCAATACTTTATCTCAATTGAACAATATATATATATATATATATATATATATATATATATATATATATATATATATATTACTTCTGCTAAATACTTACAGAGAACCTTGTGTAACGATTATAGGCAGTTATTTCTTAAATAATAAAGTGCTTATATAATGAACAGGATACTTTGTAGGATTACAAAATAAATTCTGTAGAATAAATATGAAATTTATGGTATTAAATTCAAAGGATTTCCAATTTGTTGATACATGTCTCTACAGCAAGTGCATATAGGTCATATTGCAAAGGGGTTTGTTATTAACATGCATCGGAGCCCGAACACCTTTAAAGGGATATGAAATTTACGAGTCTCGCGGTATATAACTGTTGACGTAGGGATAGACCTGTTGGCAACGCGTAGCTTTAGCTTCATTACAACTACTGCTTGACATGCAGGTAGATCTTTCTTCCAGGGAGTGCAAGGTGTTGGACATATTGTGTTAATAGCATTACTTTTACAATAATTATTGGACAATCTCCATTTTATAAATCAAAAGTCTTGGGTATTATCAACAACCATTGAAGAATGTACTTTCGAGCTCTCTAAAAGCAATCGTGGTGGTGTCTGAAAAATTTAGCAACATAGAGATTGCCGCACCTACCAAACGAACAAAAAATAAGCTGTCCAGTATTCAACACAGAAATGCTGGATTTTCAGTGCTGTGTAATATAAGATATAAACTAAGTCTCGGACAAACATATGAAAATGATTTGTACTACTCATATGCACCATTAACGTCATGTGACGTTGAACGAACTTTCTCCCAATATTTTTATATTGTTTCAGTGAGAGGCACAGAAAATTCACATTCGAAAATTTACGAATGAACATGGTTGTAAACGCGACGTAGACACGCTACCACCTGCGCCACAGAGGCAGCGGCAGAGTCCATTACCTCGAATTGTAGGGTAATAAGAATGACGCTCAATTGAGAAGATCTACAGTTTGACTCCGGATCAGCTTGGGATACTTGACATGAGCTATTCAGAAGTGAGGGTAAACCCCGATTTGAGAACAAAACCACGGACCCTGAGGCAAGAGCTACGGACAAAGGTACTGTGCTACTCCGGCATCCAGATTTAATGTATCACGTTACAAAATTTACGAGAAGTTAAGAAGCTTTTACAACAAAAATATTCTAGTTAGTAAATAGGGTTCAAAATGTGTACATCAACTCGTCCTCATAAGACCAGTGTTTTATTAACTTACGTATATTATACCCTGTCATTCCTTATAGCGACTAAGGTTAATATGCAAAACCGGCATACCAAATTTGCTTTACGTCGCGTCTGTCTATTGTTTTAACTTTATATTTTCTGACGTCTTAATCCTGAAGAAACAGCGAAGGCATACGACTGCATTCAAAATCACTTTAATCATAAAAAGTAAATTTGAGCGTTTAATTAACGTCTGGAATAATCACTTCGTACTTTTCGCAACTTCATCACTCTGTTTTTATAATTTTTCACTCCATGGGGTGCAAAAGAGGAAGGACCAGAAAAAGTGCTAAGCCCAGGGCGCTTGTAGGGAAAGGAGGTGGGAGTCTTTAATATAAAAATGGAATCCCGCTTTAAAAGTTAATGAGCGAAGAGGAAAGGTAAACGAAGCGCCACAGCTTTAACACAAGGGAAACCGCTCTCCAAGACACTACCTTAAAGATATAGACATTACTTCTGCCTCGTGCGCTTTATTTTCTGAGGAGAAAGATAATAATTTACGCTCTTTCGCTTTCTCATTTTTACACGCCTTCTTAGAGTTTTAATGCCTCTCCTTTGTGTTCAACGTGCACGAGAGGAAGACGTATTTCCTTTTATCACTGTTGCTTCCTGCCCTACTTCAAACAGCGTTTAACCCAAGACATAAGGAAGACGTCTATAAACATCCATTACACTTAAAATAAACAGAGGATCTATTTAATCAAAATGCTTCACTAAAATCTTGATCATCACTGTACTTATAGGAGTGATTTTAGTAGTTAAAATCTGTGATTGTGTGGGATATATAGATTCGGAAATCCGCTTGCAGAAGTGAAAAACAACTTTTGCTGTAGTAAAAAGACGTGAAATTGACAACCAGCTGTCTCGGTGCTCTGCCGCACGAAACCAAATGAAAGAAATTACTGCGGTACATTTCAAACGTCGACTGTCGCAATAACATCCCACAACAGCCGCTCTAACACCTTGCAGGCTATTTATACCTCACCAGGCATTGTTTATAGAAAGCCGCAGACATTCCAAAAAATTCCTCGGCAACAAAAATAGACCGAGCGCTCTGGAACCTCTCTCTGTCTCTTTTTCTCCTGGCCAGCGCCCAACTCCGGCTTGTCGCGGCAGCTCAAGAATGCCACATGGTGACAATATTGATCAAGCATCGCATATATTTTTAAGTTTTGATACACCAGCGATAAGAAAACTTGTGTCCAAATAAAGCAACAACAACAGAAACAGCAACAATGGCCCTTTTAGTAATATTAGGAATTTGGCCTACAGATTTAATAATCAGAAGAAAAGAATTTATAGATTTCCAGAAAGCTTTTGATAATGTAGTCTGAGAAAAGCTGTGGATCATAATGAAAGAACAATGCTACCCAAGACATTTGGCAAAGGTGGTGAAATCAGAAGAAATTGTAACTAACAAAGTAGTCAGACAAGGGAGCCCAATGTCACCGACACTTTTTAACATCCATGTTAATAAAATAATCCTAAATTGGAGACAAAAAATTGACTTAGGCATAAAAGTAGCCCAAGGAAATATTTTAAATATTTTATTATATGCAGATGACGTAGTAATTATACAGGAAACAGATGATCTACAACGTTCAGTACACCACCTTAACCAAATATGCAAAAGTTTTAATATTGAAATATGAATAGAAAAGTAAAAAATAATGGAAAACTGGGGCAAAATACCAATAAGGTCGAAAATAGTTGTTAATGACAAAGTATTGGAACAAGTATCCTCCTTCAGTTATTTAGGGTGTTAAATCAGCAATGAGAAAGATAAAGATACGAACAAAAAATTAATGAGATTTCAAACAATTTGTGGAACAATTCACAAAAACCTAAAGAATAAAACAAGACCTGAAATAAATTAAAATTTTATAACACCATGGCGGTCCCAACGTTGCTTTATGGATGTGAAAACTGGGTACCTACACAAAGAACCATCAGCAGAATACAAAGTTGCTAAATGAGATTCTTGAGAAGAACAAAAGGATGTACAAGAGAAGATAGAGTCAGAAATGAAAATATAAGAAATGAATTACAAGTGGAAGCTATCATCTCAAGAACGGTAGGTACAGAAGAAGATGGTTTGAACATGTTGGAAGAATGGATGATACAAAACTGCCAAAAGTAGTTTTCCAATATATTCCTAAAGGAAAGAGGGACGTAGGGAGGCCGAGGAAAATATGGGAGGAGACACCGTGAAGACGGAACAGGCGAGAGCCTAAGCTATGAAGTGAAGAAGAAGAAGAAAAAGAAGGAGGAGAAGAAGAAGAAGAAGAAGAAGAAGAAGAAGAAGAAGAAGAAGAAGAAGAAGAAGAAGAAGAAAGAAGAAGAAGAAGAAGAAGAAGAAGAAGAAGAAGAAGAAGAAGAAGAAGAAGAAGAAGAAGAAGAAGAAGAAGAAGAAGAAGAAGAAGAAGAAGAAGAAGAAGAAGAAGAAGAAGAAGAAGAAGAAGAAGAAGAAGAAGAAGAAGAAGAAGAAGAAAGAAGAAAGAAGAAGAAGAAGAAGAAGAAGAAGAAGAAGAAGAAGAAGAAGAGAAGAAGAAGAAGAAGAAGAAGAAGAAGAAGAAGAAGAAGAAGAAGAAGAAGAAGAAGAAGAAGAAGAAGAAGAAGAAGAAGAATAAGAAGAAGAAGAAGAAGAAGAAGAAGAAGAAAAGCCGCCACTATTGGTTTTAAGAAAGCTAGATATAATAAGATAGAAGAGGTGATTGGAAAAGAATGTGCAAATAAATAGGAGATTAATGTGAAACTTATGGACGACTGGCAGGATGAATGGAATGATATTGAAGTAGGAAGAAGAGTACACTAATTGTTTCCGAATATACGTCAACGTCTTAGAATGAAGCATTTACATCCAAAGCAAGGATTAATACATTTCTTACCAGGACATGGACGGTATGGTACATATTTTATGAAAACAAGGAGGAAGGAAACGGATAATTTTGATATTTGTGAACTTCAGGATACTCCGGAACATGTATTGTTTGAATGCAAAAGATATGAAGATCAACTTAGTGAACAAAGATAAGTTTTAGAAAGCGAACTATTAGATGATATCCTTAAGAAGGAAGAAGATTATGAAATCTTAGAGGAACTTGCAGACAAGGTATCAAGATATGGCTGCAACAATACCTAGCAGAAAAGCAAAGAGGACAACATATATTATTAATAGGACAAGCAGACATTCAACCACTGAGGATGTCAGAAATATTGAGGCAGAATATTGATCGAACGGAGTAGTGGAGGAGCAGTCGATTCTACCCAACCCACTTCAGAATCAGAAGGACCCCGTGATGATCAAACGATGATGACATTTTTTAATACTGAGGACCACATGCCATATAAATGGGATAAGTGGACCACCAACAACTGAGGATGTCAGAAAGTTTGAGGAGGAATAACAACTGAATGGACTAGTGGAGGAACAGTCGTTTCTATGCTCAGATGACAACTTGATTCAGGACCAGGAGGAGCCCATGACGATCAACCTATGATGACAGCTTTGGACACACATGGAGTGATAGAGGCTGGCAGATGTAGAATGGAACAACTCCGGATTAGCAGGAAGAAATATGATAAACCCAATTAGGTTAGGTCAGCTGTCTTATTAAAGAATGAAAATAGTTTTTTTTTTTTTGTGTCAGGATGCTTGTAATTAGTTTAAAATTTTTATTTGTATAAATTGTATGATTGCTGAATAGGTTAGATTTATATTGTAAGCTGCTGTAATTCAGCAACATTAGGTTTATTAGTTCTTTCGGCTTAATTAGAAATAAAATGTATCTGCACAACAAAGTTTAAAGGAATAAAATCGGTAGATGCCATGCTTTGGTATAGCTTCTAGAAGCCAAAGACTTAGTAATGCATTTTTTTTAATTTATTCATTTATTTATTTAGTTATTTATTTTGTCCAAATAAAGCAAGCACTCTTCAAGTCAAATGTGCGTACATAAACCTTTTGTGATACCCGATATCTTTAACTCCACAAAAATGTCTCTACCGATATTAATTCATCACATTTCTGTTTATTTAAGGTTTTTATTTCTAGCTGGATTTTCACACACACAAACACACAAACACACACACACACACACATACACACACACACACACACACACACACACACACACACACACCACACATATAGTGACTTTGTGGGTTCGTAAAATTAAAAGTCCAGTTTGCAAAAATTCAAAATGCTCTTTATTACAAGTAAAACCCATACTTTGTACAATCCTTCCAGCAGCAGAATTAGGTAACATACACAACGGCAACCTTCAAGGTCGCCTGTCACACGTCCACACAGCTGCACACTCAATTATAAACTGACTAGCAAACTCCATTAACAACTGACTGTTCTCCACCTTGCCGTTTATTTATATCCAAGCCATCGTTTCTCGAAAGCTGCCGAAGTTTCAAGGCCTTTCACGACGGATAGGGCGGGAAAAAACTACGCAGACATCACTCTGTCTTTTTCTGTCCCCGCTTCTGTCTCTCTCTGTCTCTCTCTCTCCCTCTCTCTCTCTCTCTCTCCTCCTCTCTCTCTCTCTCTCCTCATCTCTCTCTCTCTCTCTTCTCTCTCGGCAAGCGCTCAGCACTCGCCTACATACGAGCCGGCAGCAGCACAATATTGCCTCTGTGACAATATTATGATAATTTAAGTCACAGAGTTTTTAGCCAAATAAGGATTATGGAATGATTTGTTTCAAACTACCAATTATGCAGGAGACATGCATGGAGACATGCTTGGCAGCTTGCGTACAAACGGAAAATAAATTAAAAACAAGAAACTATTACTGGAGATAACAGTTCCAGCATATGAACAGCATTCCGGGAACCTACCCTAAGCCTGGAAGGTCCCACCCTATCCTGTGGTGGTTAGTGAATGTGCACTCTGATCTCTTGAACACAAGCAGAAATGTCCAACAGATATGCTGGCCTGCTACATGAACTTATGATACTATTACCTGTTCGTCAACGCAAAAGGTCCCTGAGAGGAATGTGCCAAACTTACACAATGAGACAATTACAGAGAGTGTGTTTGACAGAGAACAGATTTTACAAAACGTAGAACCGTTAAAAAACATGCGACTATTCACTCACTACACTAAAACCAAGAAGATTTATTTACAAAAATAAAAAGGAGTCAGAATATTTCTGAATAACAGTTGCGGTGGCCTTTTGTTTTCAAGTTTTGAGTAGGTATATTCAAAGACGTCAAGATATTATTTTACCAACCACGATAAGTTGAATGTTTTAGTTGCTATATGCTTAATATGAAGTCCAATTATATATATCAAACCACATTTAAAAATATACATATTATAATTCTAAGGATAACATGTTATCTTAAGATGACACTTGACACTGTAGTTATAGCACTGGAGGAATTGATTTTGTTTATAAATGTAATTGTATAATTTTATATTTGTTTATCTTGTAGGTGAAGAAGCTACATCGACAACCTCGAAAAACTAAGAGGTGCTTAACAAATGTGACTATACAAAGTCGCACAATCGCGCCGGCGATTTCTATGAAATATATTTAAAGTCGGTGGATTCAAGCTGTTATGAAACTCGGAAAATGTTAGCAATGCAAGAAAGGTTTAAATGGTCACTAAAAGATCTGAGCGGATGGAAACAGATCCTGCCATCCTACTCTATTCCACTGCGGTTGGGCATCCCTATCTTAAACAGTCAAAAATGACCCAGTTTGGACTCATACAAGAAAATTAGTTGAAGTACGTTTACCCAAAGATAAGGCGCTTAAATTTTTTTAATATATTTATATACTGTGATCCATATAAACCTGAACCATTTAAATTGGCCATATTGAACCAATAATAGAACCCACGTGCAACTTTGGGAGAATATAACACACAAATGGGAGATAACATTACATTAGTTAAATCTCAGAGAAAATGATGGAAGTGTCCTCCACCAGCATCTATACATGTTGAACTCATCTCACCATATTCTCTGAAGTTTTACGGAGAGTATCCTCGCCAATGTTACTTATTTCGGTTCGAATGGATTCCTTGAGACCATCAATTGTTCGTGGCCTATTCTTGTACAATCTATTTATTAGAGATTGATTAGTTTGCTGCACGTCACACACCACTTAGCGGGAAGGCAATTAAAAAACACCGCAGGACTCCGATTGGTTGCTCACCTAATAGCGCTTCAAGACAAACACTTTCCATTAGAACCTGTAGATACGCGGTAGCGTAAAGAATATAATTCAAATTGTTGTGACCGTGATCAGGGGATTTGGGGGCAACAGATATTTTGAGATTATTCGACTATCAAAGAAACGGGTTACAAGTTCCGTGATGTTATTAGATGTATGGTACGTTCCTCCATCTTGCTGGAATTAACCTTCTCTGGATTCTATATCATCCAGCTGCTCCACAAATGTCTTGAAGACACCCATATATACTTCATTGTCTACAGTCAATCATGTACAGATACTGGTGGAGGACACTCCGATTGTGTACTATATACTCCAAAAGTTGCACGTGTTTCCTATTATTTTTTCAAGAGTTATGGCCTATTGATATGGTTCAGGTTTATATGGATCGTACTGTATTTTGAACATGTACCTATGCGTATATGTATGAGGAAATTCGGAGTTCTTTTTCGTTTATGTGGATTGCTTACCAAGTCAGGTATTTTAGTAGCGGACATCTTCACAAAAGGGGAAATTTTTACTAGACTTAAGACAATATTAAGTACGTAATAAAGTACAATAACAAACATATACTAATAACACACTTATTTGTGCCTCCCTAACGTTTATGTTTTGCTTTACAAAATTGCAAGCTGAAAATTAATTACGGGACTATAAAACACACTCAGTCATTGTTTCCAGCACAAATAGCTAAACTGATAAAACGACACTAAACAACAGAACAGAGTTTGAGAACCGTTTTTGATGTAGCACTTCTGTGGAGCAGGTCGCTAGGAAATTTCTAATAATAAAACGTCACAATAATGTATTTCCTCGACAGTTAAGTATTTTACTAACTATATTTATTGAATTTATTCTTGAACGTTATATACCAACTGTTGATTTCAAAGCAGTCTTTAAAGTATTTTATAAATCGTTATAAATTTGAGTATTTTTAAAAAGTGTAAGCTCTATGACGTAAAGTATAATTTATTATCCATGTGGCAGAGAAGTGCCAGCGAGCAGGTCACTCAATCTGATTAATACTAAAGTGCTAACGACATTAATCATGAATTGTCTTGGCATTCACATAAGGGAGCCACAATAATATTACGTTATCAAATTCACTGCCTTATAAAAGGGCAGCGTACTTAACAGCTTACACGAATCCTTGATATGGACCAACAAAACGAGTACGAAATAGGCTCTGGTAGCACTCATAACATTATTTGTTGCTGCGATGTAGACGTTATCACACAGTACACTTCTTCTAATCGTGAAATATTCTATTAAGCCACGACTTTTATTGAGACTTCTCTTGATAAAATCAATAAAATAAATGTTTATCTTCCTCACCCTCTTATCTAACCAGAGAAATGTAAAACCTTTAAACTAATGTAAGAAATAAAACATTAGCAGATGGTAGAGCTAACTTCGCTTTTATTCGTGTTTGGTATTTATTCTTGAATAATATATGTTGACGTATCTATTTAAAAAGCCAAAGCAAAGAACTATAATCCGATGCTTGCCATTAGACTTTGTGACTACCAGGTTCCAGGATCAATGGTAACTACAAAGAGAGGTCAAATGAATCTCCAAGCTATAATAGCCATCTTTGAATAGAAACGTGTGCAAAATGTAACAAAGTACACTATCTAAATCAGAAATATACTTTACTTGCGGATAACACATGTGACTCACAATAGGAGGTTTAACTAACACACATTATATTATGTTTCTCTTCTCTCATACACATTTATAGAAATTGAATTGCATCTTTAGAGAGATCCTATTCTGGTTAAGGTTCTCCAAATGGACAGCACAAAAGTGGGAACACATCTCAGTAGAAGAAAGAACTTATACATTTCAAGTATGTATCTTCTTCGACCCCCCCAATTGGCCGGCTTCTACTACATGTTGTTACTGCATAGAACACATAGAGTTTATGTCACTTCATTCACATGTTTTGTGCATATACAGTTTTTGCACATCTAATACGTTACACTACATATACTGTCAAACTTTCTTGACATAGCTGACGGCGGCTTTTAAATGAAGCTAAATTTTAGCAGGAGGTTCCCCATTTTCTCTTCTATAACCACTGAATTAGTAACAAGATAAATCATGGCAGTCATTATCATATTCTTAAGTCCTATGTCGTCGTTTGACTTCTGTATTATTAGCTTAGCTCTTTACCACTATTCAGCCGAAAATTTCTAGTTCCATGTACAGAATTTGATGAATGAGTGCTGTATTCATAGTATTTTTAAAATCTTTTACTCTATAGCTATAATAGACCTATTGAAGTGTTATGAATATATTAACTTATCAACTTATGAATCTTAAAAATTAACAATTTCTATCGACCGATTATAAATGTGTGACAGAATAATAATGCAATACAAGAGTAAACTTCTCTGCATTTTGCTTTGACAAACTTATGGAAGGTGAGGAACTGACTGTGAGTGGTGTGTATGTGGTACGGTGTGTGAGAGCGAGAGACGAGCTGACGAGAGAGAGAGAGAGAGAGAGAG